>APFE030596157.1:175693-260084 GCA_000404065.3 Pinus taeda
GACTCAGTACGGCCCACAAGAGGTTTCAGCTTAAGAGCCAGGAACTTGGCTAGAAGGTAGGTTGGACCCCCGATGGTGTTGACAATAGGCCTCAGAGGGACCCCCTCCTTGTGAATTTTAGGCACCCCATAAATTCTAGGAGCGATGGGGTTGCTCTCAATGAGCTTACGGGATAGAGCCCCCACTGAGCTGCTCGACTTTATAGCTAGAGCTACAGCCTTGGAGATTTTCTTCAGAGGGTTTTTGGTCAGTTTCTTGTAACTGCCACTGCTGTGAAGATGATCCAACATCTTGCTTCGGTAATCCTCTTTGTTGAGGATGACCGTCGCCCCTCCTTTGTCCGCCTTAAGGACCACAATGTCCTCATTCTGGTTTAAGGACTTTAAGGCAGCTATCTCCTCTTTGCCGAGGTTCCTTCGAGGAGGTTTAGCCTGCCTAAGGACCACAGCACAATCTTGCCTGATTGTATCCTTGATATTATCAGGCAGATCTCTAATACCTTGCTCCACATCACAAATAATGTTGTCTACAGGGATATAGCAGACACCTGGGTCAGAAGGCTTTCCTTACGGCCTCCAAAAATGCTTTTAGTAAAAAAGAGCCTAGGGAGCGCCATCCAGGTGTCCATATGCCATATATCCAAGGGACCACAGATCGGATTGCTCGGATCCTTAGGAGGTTTGATATCCCCTCAACCTTCAAGCCTCTCAGAACCATTCGTAACTCCCTGAGGTCAGTAAAGGATCCAGTCGACCCCAAAGACATGAAAGGGGTCTATTTGATTCCTTGCTCTTGTGGGACCCCTTATATAGGTGAAACAGGGCGCTCCATCCAGCAGAGAATTGGTGAGCATGCAGCGGACCTGAGGCATGGTAGAATAAAGTCCTCAGCTCTAGCAGAGCATGTGGACAAAACTAAGCATCATGTCTGCATAGAAGAGGCCAAAGTCATTGCCAGGGTGGATCGGTTTCATCATCGCAAGTTAAGGGAAGCTATCGAAATTGAGCGTAGACCCATAAATCTCAACAGAGATGATGGGTGGAAGGTTAGTAGAAATTGGATCCCTGCGTTGTCATCTTAAGTTTTCTTCCTCCCCCCTCGGTTCTTCCAGGTTCTTTCTTAGGGTGGGTGTGTTTTTGTTCTTGTGAGTCTGGTTTTCGCTTATCGTTGGCAGCATTGTTCTTCGGAGAATTATCCTCCTCTTGAAGCAGTATCACATTTTTATGTAGCATTTATTAAAATTGAGCATTAATTATTCATTAATTATTACTTATATTATTTAAAGCAAATGGCATAGCAATTATCAGTCATTTATAGCTTCTATATTATTAAGAAATATCTCCCTCATCATTACATTTTTAAACTCATATTATATTAATTAGTAATAGAACCATAACATAGTATTGTTATTTAGGGCTTTTATAGACTAATTTAAATATATTAATTAATTAATAATATTATTAAGTATATATATTATTATTTTTATACATATAACAGTAAAAATTAATTTATATATAATACCAAATTAATCTGCGATTACCCTAATTTAACTTTTTTCTTAAAATTAATACATATAACCCCTCTTATTTTCTATTTAGGACATTTATATATTAATATAAATTAATTAACTAATTATTTTTATAGTATTGATTATATATATTATTATTTGACACATATAATCTTATAATGCATTACTATTTTAATAAATTAATTACAATTAGGATAACAATCATAACTAATAGGGCATTATACATATATATTTAGGTTAGATTTAATGAATTAATTAGATAAATATTAACATATATATATATATATATATTATATATATATATTATATATATAATATATATTATATATTTATATATATATATACATACATATATATATAATTTTACGGATAATGAGGTAATATCTGAAATTAAATAAATGAATTATTTATACCAGATTAACCTAGCTCTGAATATAATAATATTTTAATATTAATTTAATTGGAGGAAGTTTGACTGGGGTTCTTGAATGATTAAGTAGCCGTTAGAGTGTTTTAGCCGTTGGAGTCTCTGCCTGGTCTGTTTAAAACGCTGAGCTAGATCTGTATTTTCAACTTGTCCTGACGATGAACCACATTGGTTGGTTCGAAACGCGTTGGCAGAAATCTTTCTTATGTGATTTACGCAGAAGCTCTCCTTATAATAGAAGGACTATATATAGAAGTGCAACTCAACCTATTTGAGTATCCATCCAACAAGAAGTTTGATCTATAATTTGAAGTGGAAAAAAAGGTGCGAAGAGGCTAGAATGGATAGAAACTAAAGCAAATGAAGAAGAAACATTTGTCAAACTAAAAGAGCCTAATTTCTCTCTTGTTCTCCCACATGTTCAAGTTTCTAGGTTGTAGGAAGGGGTCAAAATTATAGGTCTATAGTAAGGCCAAAATTATGATGTAGTAGGGTTGAAATTTTTGGTTGATGTAGTATTGAAGACACTAATTGGAAGGACTATCTTGGGAGGCTGATTTTGTGGATTGGAGGAGGTCTTTGTCTTGATCAAGGGTCTTGGTTGTCTCATTTGATTTGGTTATAAAGGAAGATAAGAGAATTTTTGGGTTTTCCCCTAGGAGAGGGGATTTTCCTTGGCTGAGAGCCTATATCCCGTGTCCTTATTGTTTTGATCTTCATGAATTTATGTTTTGGTAGTTACTTGATGATAACAAGATAAAACAAGACATAAAATAAGTTATTAAGATTGCTAAGAAATCTTAAGTAATTATCAAGATAAGGACATCTTTCAGCCTTTATGATTTTCCAACATTGTTTCAGAGCTAAGGTGAAGTACAAAAAGGAAAAAGGCAACTTCAAGGTCAATTTCTCTCATAAGGATTCAAGAAGAATATTCAAAGATCATAAGGAAAATAAGACTCCCATCATTTGAATTTTAAAGATCCATTGAACAATTTTTCATCTACTAGGAGGAAGGAAGTATCTGAAAATCATATAAAAGTCCTAGTACACTACTAGCTAACTTGAAGAAGACCGAACCTTATAGAAGTAGTACTGAACTCAAGAACATATTTTTGGGCATCTTTATAAGTCATAAACATGGTGATTAGACCGCAAACCTAGGCTAGAAGGATGAAGAAAGTGTAGGTGCTGAGAAGCACTCTTTAGGCATCATTTGTCATAATTTCAAGGAATCCAAATAACAAAGATAAAATCAAAGACCTTGTGAAGAATATATTGAAGAAAACACTTAAGGAAGTATAACTTGGGAAGCAGTCACCTTCAAGAAAGGGTAAGTAAGGCTACTATTGCTGAAATATGTAACTAGGTTTTCTCTTCATAATGACATATGTGTTAGAAAGTGTCACTAGGTTCAGTCTTAATTAAATGTATTTGAGTCATCTTGTAATGCACTTGTGAAAAAAATAAAGGAAATATCTTTTATTATTATTATTATTATGTGACTTATTAAAGCACGGGTTTCATGCTTGGGTCACCCTTTTTTAGGTCAAATTAATCGTTGAGGACTTATAGGATTTATTCTGAGCCAATAGAGTCATTTCATTTTTAAAGAGACCCTTCTTGGGCTTTTGAATCATGTAAAAAGGTTAAGCATTGAGTCAAATATGAATTTTATTATCTCCACACTAAGTCGACCTTAAGATGATCAAGTTGGCCTCAAAGGAGGCTATTCGACCTCTCCAAAGGACTATAAATGAAGGAATTCGAATTCCATTTGAAGCACTTACTCTCACAAGTAAGTTCGATCTCTCCTGAAGCTAGAAGAAGTGCGAAATAGAAGAAGAAGGAGAAAGGAAGTGCGAGTTTGGTATAGGATAAGGAGAAAAGGAAAACCGAATCTTTGGTGCAACTATCTCTCTCTCTCTCTCTCTCGTGCCCTAGTTTGGAAGATCAAAGTTTTCTTATTGATGTTGTAGTCAGTCGATGTATGATGCCATGTTGATGCCATAACCAATTTCCGTGTTGATGTCGTAGCTAGTTGCTGTGTGACGTTGTCGCCTCAAGAAGTTGTATTGGGTCAAGATCGAAGGTTCTAAGTAAAGATATAAGTCTTTCAGTGAAGATCAAAGTCTCTAAGGAAATATCAAAGTTGTTGGGTCAAAGAAAGTGTTGCCATTGTTGCTGTTGCTACTGCTAGGTCAAGAAGGATCATCTACAAGTAAGGAAGAAGGCTGACTTGGTGTGGAGGAAAGTTTGTGTTAAGGTCAAGAGTTTTAGAATATCTCCATAAAACTAATGAAGGAAGAATTACTAACTGGGTTTTCCCCTAGAGAGGGGTTTTTCCCTGGCTATGAGCCTACATTTGGTGTCCATTGTTTTATGTGCTATTGCTTTGGTAATTGGTTGATGAACTAAAAGAAAGAAGATATAAAGAAACACAATAACAAATCAAAAACATCAAAAGTAATTATCAAGAATCAGAAAATATTTCTGCCTTTCTGATTTTCTAACATGGTATCAGAGCTTTGGTGAAGAAAGAAGAAAAAGGAAGTCTCAAGCACTTGATCAAGTAACCATTCAAAAGGGTTATTTCAGGGAAGAAGTCCACTAATTCAAGGGAGATATCTAACACAATCAAGGGAGAGACAAACTTGAAGGAGCCTCAAACTACCTGTCGTGGAAGAAGAGGATTGACCTCATCCTTGAAAAGAACAAGGTTTTAGACTTGGTCAAAAGAAAAGTAAAGAAGCCTACAAATGACTCTAGTGATGTCGACAAAGTAAAATTCAGAGAATTATAATTGGTGGCCATGACTCTAATGGTTGAAGGAATAAAGGACAACCCTGTCCCATTTATAGCCAACATCAATCATGCTCAGGAAATGTATGAAGCCTTGTCAAAGTTATTCACTATTAAGAACATTGGTCAAGTGGGAAGCTTGAAGAATGAACTAAGGACCACAAAGATGACTAAAGAAGATATTTTGGCTTCCTTCTTTATGAAGATAACAAGAACCACAGATGATCTTTTGGCCTTTGATGAAATTGTTCCAAACAAAGAACTCGTGATCACTGCTCTATTAGGATGTCCACCTACTTAGGGTGCATTTGTTGCAAGTCTTAACAGTTGGAAGGAAGCTCCCACTTTTGAAGAACTATAGATTGCCTACAGTCAAGAAGAATTACGTATCTCAATAATTTCCAATCCTGAAGGAGTATCAAATGCCTACATTTCCCAACACAAAGGAAAGAAATCAAAAGGACCAAGGAAGAAAGTAGACATGTCCAAGGTAGAATGCTATCAACGTCATAAGAAGGGTCACTATAGGAGTGATTGTCCCGACAATCCAAAGAGTAAGAAGAGAGATAGAGATCATGCTAACATTGTTGAAGAAGGAGACCCAAAGAAAGCAAAACCCAAAGAATATGATATAAGGGAATTACACTGTTATGTCCTTTGCTTTTAGTCTTAGATATTCTATTTTGTATTTATGATGTTTAGAATTTATAGATTTTAACTTGTTTTTGGAAAAAATAAATTCTTTTGTTTTATAAGTTTATAGATATTATAGGTATCCCTCAAGCTTTGGAGGGATCCCCCAACAACTCCCAAAGATAAGTATCTCATTTCCTTTCAGTTTTTGGTTTCATTTACTCATTTAATTTTGATTATATTAAATACTAATCACCATTTTCCCTCTATTATCTTGATTGGGAAGACATTTATATCCTCAAGCTGTATGGAAGAAAGCCACCCAAGACAAGGTTGTCAAAGAAAAAAGGTATGCTTTAAAACATTGATTTCTTTTGCTTATTCATTATCCATTACTAACATTGTTGTCTCTAGCTATATTGAATCATATTGATTCTTGTTTTGGGTGATTCATCACTTGATAAATCTACCCACCCCACTCATATTCTTCACTTATTTTGTAGAACCTTAGACAGGTTCTCTGTAAAACCCTAACCTAAGGGTATGCTAATGTGAATGCCTGAAACCTTAAACTACTTAGGGTCATTGAGAAATTATATTTGATTTTTTTGTTGATAATGTCATGTTTGGGATTTTAGTATGATCAGGAAGACCTAACTTGTTAGGATTGAGTGATAAATTCTAAAATCCCAAACTTTTGAAATATTGGTAATGTTGGGTTTTCTATGTTTCTACATTGAAACCCTAAATCATTAGGGTTTGGTGGAATGTGTAAGAAAGACCCTTATAATGTCTTAGAAATAATTTCCTTGGAATGTGTGTTTGTCTGATCAAACCCTAGTCTAACTCTCATTGATATTTGTGAAGTTGGGTTTGACTAACACATGATATGAAATGCCTATGCATGATGATGAATTCCTAGATGTATGAGTTGAACTATTTGTCGGTGGTCATAAATCAGAGGGTATGAAAGTAAGCGCTAGTAAAATTTTGTCTTTCTAGGATGATAATATTGTGAAATTCTAGGGTTTTGGAGTTAAACCATAGTAGACGTGAAAATATCTGATGAATGATGATAATATGATAATTTGAGATTTGTGTAATATTGTTGAAATATGATTTGTATATAGTACTTGCATCCAATTAATGATGGAGTGCGCTAGGGTTTCTATGCTCCCTGCAGTTGAGGAGATTCCCGACTCATCGACTGAATCTAGGGTTGCATCTCTTGACCACAACGTTGGAGGACAGATCCCAATCCACTTTTCCTTGTGCTGGATGGGATAGAATTATCTAGGGTCTCTCTTCGATCATATTTGAAAACCATTTCTGAATCCCTTATCGACTGTGAGAGATATGAGAGTCTTTGTCTTTTCTTGATTTGTTGTTTTGGGTCAGATCTGCTCCAGCAAGAATGCGACTACACTCCCACGGGCTTTCGTACAATGATTTATGTGGGTGGATCTCTGCATGGTGATAACACACTCTTCGAGTTCTGAAAAAAATGTTGGGGGTGCATAGATTATCGATGTTGGGCCCCAAATTACCCATACCCTAAGGGAAGGACGAAATACGTGTTCAATAGTATGCAGGTACAAGCCATATCTGGATTCACATAAGAGTCTTGAAGGTATAGATCTGAAGCCCTCTTCACTTCCGTCTCTTGTCACAAAAGAAAATCCAAAAGAACTCAATCAATGGGCTAAAGTCAGCACATCGATCTCCATCACCGAGGCAGTGTATATAATAAATCTTGAATCTCCCATGCCGGATCAATCAAAATGGATCAGGAACGAAACCAAGGTTTTTGGATCCATTTTATTTGGATCTACTCTCATACATAATAGATCTCAAAGTATTAGTATCAAGGAACTCGTATTCGAAGATTGTGCCCTCGTTTCAGTCTTCGCTACAGGCAAAAAAATTGTCATGTGACACCAAACTGGAGCCCCAAACGCATGACCCCCTGGATTAGGAAGAACAAATGTTTTCCATTTTTTTTAAAGACCCCTCATGGTAAATCATCATTAGTTTGGGTGCAGGAATTTGATAAGGTTTCTTAAATGAAGCAGAATATCATGCAAAATCTGGGATATCCATTACATCAACAAAACCTGATTTGCGGTGGCAGACCTATGCAGGATGATCAGAGTTTACATGAATACAACATTCATCCCACGACCACCATCATCCTAAATTTGAGATTGAGAAGCGAAGCAACTATATCAAGTAAATCAAAGGGAACATGAAGTGTTGTTGACTCTATCTTACTGAAAGGTAGAAAACCGAATCAAGAACATATAACTTGCGGTCTCTCTTTCAAAGAAATTCTCCAATGGAAACCAACAGCTACAACAAATCCAGAACAAAGCCACAATATCCTGAGTTCCTATATAGTGGAGCAACTGAATCATGTTCCACAACTGATTATAGATCTTTAAGAAAAAACGATCTCTACACAACTTATGAAGCACAAGCCATCATCTACAGATTTAACAGTTTCTGGCCAAAACCAATGGACCTTTTCCACCGGATCTTCTCAAATTGGACAACCAATTGTGAAATACACCTCTTTTACGAGGGTTTCTTCATAGTAAAGTTTGCATCATCGGAGGATTGAGAATTTGTCCTTCAGGAAGGTCCATGGTTTTGGGGATCGATGATACTTTTCATTACCCTATGGTTCCAAAATTTTGATGCAAACACCATGATTGTATCAATAATGCCAGTTTGGGTCAGGCTACATAACCTTCCCCTTCATTTCTTTCATCACCAAGCTCTAGAAGGCATTGGGAACCTTTTAGGATGATTCATAAAGGAAGACACACAAAGAATTGAAGAACGAATCTATACATTTTCCTGAATATGTGTGGAGGTGGACCTCAGTAAAAGCCTGTCAAATCGCATCCACTTATCACACAACAAGTAGCGCTAGACTCAGTTCCTAAATTTTGAAAGCACAACCTTGAGATGCCGAATATGCTGACAAACATGACATCTACAAAACATGTGCCCTGATGCCAAGAAAGAGCCTTGAAGGAAGAAAAAACCAAGAAAGCAACCCAAAGGATGGAAATTTCCCCCAAATTTGCTAGTAGAGGAAGAGGATGAAGTTGAAAAGGATCACATTTCCAATGTGGAAAACTAGAATACACAAGAAAAATAAGGAAAGGGGGAAGCCTCTCGTGAAGTGACAAAATTACGGGTCCCTACGGCACAACTAGTGAGGATACTTGAAGCAAAGGACTCTGGAGGATACAAATGTCACCATGCCTAAGATAATTTTGACTCAGAGAAGGAAATTACATGAATAGAAGAATAAAATTAGCTAGCTATTGTATCATCCACAACAACTCAAGGAGAATGGCAGAAGGTAGAAAAGAAGAAATGGAGAAAAGGTTAACGCTCTCTTCATCTGTTAGTTGATTTTTTTGTATGAACTTATGATTATCACTCTTGGACTAGATGATGGAATGCTTGCAAGCATCTACAACATGTAATTTTTTTTCATTAATAAAATTACGATTTTTCTTTGGGAAAAAAAAGATGGTTGAAATCTGAGTTTTAGTTGGGATTGATGTTTGATTGAAAATATAGGGTTTGAAACTAACCCTAGTGGAAGCTACTCATGTTAATGACTAAGATGTGAATGACTTTGATTGATTCTTTTATATGAAATCTAAGATTTGTATGAATCCCTATTGAAAAGTCTAACATATGAATTCTAAAAGTTGTTAGATTCCTTGTAGATCTATATTTGTTTGAATTGTTTCTAGGGTTTGCTATATGTTGTAATAGGGTATGTCACACCTTTGAAAGAAACATTGAAACCCTAGATGGAATAAAAGTTGTTATGAAGTAGCCCAGGGTTTATGACAAAGTCCCTAACAAGATGTTGAAGAGTATATGTCTCTTGTTTGTAATTAATTCTGGGTATCTGATATGTATAAAGTTGAAATTATTCTGTGATTATGATATGGATAACTTCATGCTTCTATAGATTTGGTTGTACTTGCTATCCCAGTTTTGCAGGTACACAATCTTCAATATGGTGAAGATGCTCGTTGATGTGATAAGCATGATGAGGATGATAGTAACTTTGATAAAATGGTTGGAAGCCACGAAAAATTCTCCGATGACGAAAAGTATAAGTTGATCTCCCTGAGGAAGCTTGATTAGAAGACATCTCCCTAATATTAAGTGGGAGTCTGGATAAAGATATGCTCCTTGGTTGAGAGAGAGGGCATAACTTGGTTTTTATTGAAGAATGAATTTTGGAGGATACATTGTTGCATGAGAAGTAGGAAAGAAAAGTGTATGATTGAGGAATATTTGGTCAGAGATTCAGTTGATAGTCCTACTATGAAAAGTTGAGAAGCAACATCAAGACCCCAAAGGTTTGTATTTAATTTTGTACATATGAAAGCATATTATTGATTGGGGTTGTGTTTGTACAGTCGAAGGTGTTGATAGCATGTTCGTTACCAATCAGTTTGATTGGGAGAGATTGGTTATCCTTGATCTGCTAGATCTAGGAGTACTGAGGCTTTGTGAGTGAAGTATTGCCTGGGAGGACATCTGGTCGGCACTTTGTGTTGATGTCTAGGTCCTGAAGTTGGAAAATTGGGTGTTGATTATAGAGCTTTGTTTTTGGATACACACCTAGATCTTTGGGTTGATGGTTAGCAAGTAAGCCTGATGGTACCTAGAGAGGTTGAAGGCTTGAGTCCATCTTATTCCCACCAGGATAGATTTCCCTGGTCAAAAATCTAGTCCGTGGCATTGCGGTGCCTAAATGATTGAGAGACTAATGGATAGATTTCCCTGGTCAGGAATCTAGTTCGTGGAATTGCAGTGCCTAAACTATTGAGAGACCAATGGATATATTTCCCTGGTCAAGAATCTAGTCCATGGCATTGCGGTGCCTAAAAGTTATTCATGATTCATATAGTTGAGATCCTCCTTGTACTTGTATATGATGAATACCTCCCTAGTTAAGAGGGAGTGTTGGAAAATGTGACTAGGTTCAGTCTTCATTATATGTATTTGAGTCATCTTGTAATGTACTTGTCAAAAGAATAAAGAAAAAAACTTTATTATTATTATTATGACTTATTAAAGCATGGGTTTCATGTTTGGGTTGTTGAAGAATCTAGGAAAAATAGGATTACTAAGATTCTTCTAGACTTGATAACTATTTTTGAAGTGTTGTTACAATTTATCTTAGCTTGATCTTCTTCTTATTATTAGAGAGTGTGTTTATTTCATCAAATTGCTAACAAAAATAAAGAGATAGGAACTCAAGATGTTGGTATTCTTTGAGGGCCAAAAACTCTCCCTCTTGGAGAAGAAAACCCACACAAAATTCTTCTTATGGAGATTCAATTGACGAACACTAAGACCATAACCCTTGACGTACTAGGCCACTCTAAGACCAAGTCACCAATCCTCTTCTTGTTGTTGAGATCATCATCAACATTGCTTCTTCACTAAATTCAACATTCATGCACCTTCACTGAGATATTCATCGCAATAATGATACCATAACTGCTACACCATATCTCCATCTTCTTTTAGATTATTACTGCACTTTTCTTTGAGATCATCATTCTGTAGATGCGGCTTCCATATTGAGACATCTATGTGAATGATTCACTGAGGTATTCATTATTATCCTCCATACTTGTCTGAGATTCTGATGTGTCCAAGATGGGATAGTGAGATCATAATTATGTTGAGACTTGTCTGAGTATACCAAGACTATAAGCATGATGACCCTCAGAGAAGACAATAATATTGTGCCTACGAGCTTAACCAAAATACAATCATCTTGTACCTTGTCCGAGATGTTGTCTTCACTAGGCTATCTGAGATTTTCTATCTTACTGTGCTATCCGAAGTCTTGTACCATACCTATGAATTCTTCATGGATGTTACAGATACCCCAGATGGGTATATGTAGTGGTTATGTATCTAGTTTGAGCCGACTTATCTAGGTGAATTGACATGTCATCCTTTAGTTATTTAATATATTTTTGCAGGACAACATGATGTCTTTTCATCACTTTGTTTGCACGCTGCTTCTTTGAAGTATGGTGATTGTCTTGGAGGGATACTTGACATTAGGTTGACTCATGTTCATTACATAAATGCTTAAGAAGAGATCTTCAATATAATTTTGACTCTTTGACTTTCCTAGACCTATAGAATGAGCAAGAAACTCATTCATATAATTTATAAAAATAATAATTCTTTTACTTGACAAGTACAAAGATCAAAATTACATTGACAGATACCAAACCTAGTTACTCTTTTCTTCAACACTCCCTCTTAACTAGGTAGGTATTTACAATTGTACTTGGTTATTCTCAATTTGAAGAATTTATCATAAAAAGAATCAGATTGGTAACCCCATCTGTATAGCATCATATCAATCAACATTGTCATAGTGCAAGGCCTTGACGAACAACTCCATCACTCCATGAGACCGTGAGCTACAATGTTGGTGAGACCAATGATTTATAGACACCTTCATCATTGTCTCTCAAGGTATATACCCACCGGGGTGTTCACTAAGTATGACCTTCTAGGACTGTTCTTATCTTGGGTTCACATCCCTCAAAGAATATCAATCCTCTTGCCTACTCTTATCCTGGATTCCCTACACATCCTCACAGAGTATCAGATGCTAGATGATTACCCAATCCTCCCATTATTTCTTCCCAAGTGAAGACAAGAATGTTGTGTCTATCATGTGTCTACATTTCCATTCATGGCCTTCATCTAGACTTATGATAGTTAGTCCTGGTCTAGTGCATGACACAATAAATTGAAAAACACAATTGTCACTCCTTTGTAATTAGGGGTTATTTAATTCAAACTCCCTCTTGATCAGGGACCTGTCAGAGCTCCCTCTTAGCTAGGGACTCTTTTATACATCAACAACTTCTTCTTCGTGGGTTCTTCAGCTGCTTGATCAACTTATCTCCTTGATGTCATGAAATTTGGTTGAGCTTCTTCCTTGTAGAGAAATAGCCATCGATTACTTTCCTTAATCCGTCAGATCATTCCTTTCTTCATGGAAAGTGGCCTTCTTGGCATACATCTGGAACTTTCTTCATATGGCTACTTCTCCTCTCTCCATTCTTCTTTCAGGAGTTTCCATCCATGACATGAATGCTAGTTATACTTGTACTTACAAGTATTGTTCTAGTAGCCCTACATGAACTCATCCAGATATTATTAAATAAATAAAAACATCATATTAAATTAATTCATACCTTACGAGATGGTTCTTCATCATGACATCTTCTTGTAGGTATTAGAATCCCGCACACTTATTGACATATCTCCCAAAGATATCCATTGTCAAGGGTCTTCATCTTTTCCAAACTTTCATTAGAGTCTTTATATATTTCTGCGAGATTTCCTAGTCAAATCTTCTTGGTCTTTTGGATGTTGATTTCCTTGATCATGGTTGCATATCTCACGATCTCTTCCTTCCTCACACATTCCGTTTCTCGGAGCTTTTAATTAGAGTTTCTTAGTCAACTACCTCATACTTCATATGAGGACATATTATGTTTATTTCATCTAGTGTGACTTATGCCTTCCTGCATTCTTTCAGAGGAGAAGATCCTTTTTCTCTTGATCATGCGTCTCAAGATAAAAGTAATGATCCATTGTTACTTACAACCATATGACATGACATTCTAATATTAAATACAAGCATACATACCTAATTTTACCTTTAGGTCATCTAGGCTTCTTCCAACAGTTTCCTTGATTGAAGAGACCTTCAATCCCTTGACCTGCTTCATGTCATCACACCATTATCTCATGAATTCCATAAGTTGGAGTTCCTGATGAAACACTTGCTTCCTCTCTAGATTAGTGAACCCTTCGATGAGGATTCCATCAGAGAACCTTGAGGATCTTGCATATCCCCATTTGGCAGATGTTTCTTGATGTATGATGAGCCTTGTCATGGATGACATCTTTCTTTCCTTTAATGTTCAATGAGATTCCCAAGATCTATATCCTTCATGTTTGAATGCCATGGATTTTTTCCTTTTTGTCCTTCATGATTCCCATGGTGATGTCGCGATCTCTTTCTTATAATTCTTTCATGATGCCATGATGCATCTTATTATCATTTTCATATATTATAACACAATATATAGGAGCTTATGATAGGATTCTTTTGTGAGGGATACTATCTTACTCATAGGAGAGATTTGATGCTCCCTCTTTCCTTGGCCCTTTTCTTTAGCTTCCTTCATCTTTCAATGATATGAGGTTCCAAAATATTTCTATAGCATTGAATCTTAACTATACTTATTTTTGTCTTTGCTTGAGGACCAATCTTGCCTTTCCTTTTTGCACTTACTAGGCCACTCCAAGACCAAGTCACCAATCCTCTTCTTACTGTTCAGATCATCATAAACACTGTTGCTTCACTGAATTCGTCATTCATGCACCTTCACTAAGATATTCATCACAATAATTAGACCATAACTGTTGCACCATATCTCCATCTTCTTTTAGATTATTACTACACTTTTATCTGAGATCATCATTATGTAGATGAGGCTTCCATACTGAGACAGCTATGTGAATGATTCACCGAGGTATTCATTATTATCTTCCATACTTGTCCCAGATTTTGATGTATCCGAGATGGCATAGTGAGATCATAATTATGTTTAGACTTGTTCGAGTATACCAAGACTATGAGCATGGTGTCCCTCAGAGAATACAATAATACTGTGCCTACGAGCTTAACCAAAATACAATCATTATATACCTTGTCTGAGATACTGTCTTCACTCATCTATCTAAGATTTTTTTTCTTACTGTGCTATCCGAATTCTTGTGCCATACCTTCGAAAACTTCAGAGATGTCCGATATTATTTGTGTCTTTTACAGATACTCGACTAGGTATATATAATGGTTATGTGTCCAGTTTGAGCTGACTTATCCAAGTGAACCAACATGTCATCCTTTAGTTATTTAATATATTTTTGCAGGCTGCCTTGATGTCTTTTCATCGCTTTGTTTGCGTGCTTCTTCTTTGAAGGATGGTGCTTGTCTTGGAGGGATGCTTGACACTAGGTTGAATCATGCTCATTACATAAATGCTCAAGAAGAGCTCTTCAATATAATTTTGACTCATATACTTTCCTAGACCTATAGAATAAGAAAGAAACTCATTCATATAATTTATAAAAATAATAATTAATTTTCTTGACAAGTACAAAGATCAAAATTACATTGACAAATACCGAACCTAGTTACCCTTTTCTTCAACATGGGTCACCATGTTTTAAGTCAAATTCCCCATTGAGGACTTCTAGGATTTATTTTGAGTCCATAGAGTCATTGTACTTTTAAATAACCCTTCTTGAAGCTGAAAAAGAAGTGCGAAATAGAAGAAGAAGGAGAAAGGAAGTGTGAGTTTGGTCTAGGAGAAGGAGAAAAGGAAAATCGAATATTTGGTGCAACTATCTCTCTCTCTCATGACCTAGTTTGGAATATTGAAGTTCTCTTATTGATGTTGTAGTCATTTAATGTATGATGCTCTGTTGATGCCATAACCAATTTCCGTGTTGATGCGGTAGCCATTTTTCGTATGATGTTGTCACCTCAAGAAGTTGTATTAGGTCAAGATCGAAGGTTCGAAGTAAATATCGAAGTCTTTCATTGAAGATCGAAGTCTCTAAGGAAAGATCAAAGTTGTTGGGTCAAATAAAATGCTGTTGTTTTTGCTAATGCTGCTAGGTCAAGAAGGATCAACTGCAAGTAAAGAAGAAGGTTGACTTGGTGTGGAGGAAAGTTTGTGTCAAGGTCAAGAGTCTTGGAATATCTCCAGAAAAATATTGAAGGAAGAATCACTGATTGGGTTTTCCCCTAGAGAGGGGTTTTTCCCTGCCTGTGAGCCTACATCTAGTGTCCATTGTTTTATGTGCTATTACTTTGGTAATTTCTTGATGAACTAAAATAAAGAAGATATAAAGAAACGTAATAAAAAATCAAGAACATCACAAGTAATTATCAAGAAACAGAAAATGTTTCTGCCTTTTATGATTTTCTAACAATGTGTAATCATGATTTTATGTATTTGATGTAAAGAGAAATAAAAATTATTATTGTCATTCTTTGGGCATGTGTTTCATGCTCAAGGTTATTTGATCTATAGGTCAAGCACCCATTGAGTGCTTCTAGGGATTTTCTTTGAGTCAACAAGTCAATTGAGTCATTATCATTTATGGAAGACCCTTTTGGGCATGTTACATATTGTAAAGATTTTTTTTTTGAGTCAAAACAAAGTCAAATATTCTCTAAGGTCTTGTCATAGTGCTACAAACAAGTCGGCCTTCAAAATGAGAAATCCAACCTATCTAGAAGGAAAAGTCAGCCTATCAGGGCACTCAAGTAAGCCTATATATAGGAGCATTCAACCTCATTCAGAGGGCCTCAATTCATCAACAAGAAGTTCGATCAAGGAAAGAAGGATACCTAAAGAAGAGCGAGAAGAGGAAGGAGAACCAAGCATAAGAAAATCGAAATATTTGCTCTGTTTGGGCTACATCTCCTCACACGTGCAAATCCTTGGGCATCACTTTGTTACAATAAGGATGAGTTGCAAAAGAAGCTGAAATTTGTGTAACAAGAAGTTTATTTTTCAAAGTGATTAATCAAGGAAGAGAAGGTTTCCATAGAGAATAAGAGAAGAAGGAAAAATCACCATAATTCCCTCACATGTTCCACTTAGGGTTTCTGCAGCAAGGGCCAAAAATTGCAAGCCAAAAATTGCAGTTAGTTAAAGGTTTGAAATCTTGGTTAAGGGAGAAGTTGTTGTGTCATAAGACAAGTTTGACATGGATTGAATCCATAAGAAGTAAATTCTTCAAGGAATAGTTTTGACTTGGTATTGGAGGGGTCTTGGTCAAGGGTCATAGGTCTTGGAATTTGTCATTTGAAGTTCTATAAGAAGAGAAGAGTTCTTGTGGGTTTTCCTCTTAAAATGAGAGGTTTTAGCCATGGTTGATAGCATATATCTTGTGTCCTCTTCTCTCATTGTTCTTTATATTTTGGTAGTTGTTTGATGATAAGAACACAATAATAATCAAGTTGAAGAAGAGGCTAATCAAGATAAGTAGAAATATATCACAAGCAGTTATCAATTTAAATAGAAATCACTAAATCTAGTTGCCCTAGATTTTTCAGTGTGGTATAAGAGCTAAGGTAATAATACAAGGAAAGGAAACTTGTAGAAGGAACATCAAAAGGAAAATCAAGAAAGTTTAAGGCATCAAAGAGGACATCGAATCATCAAGAAGGGATACATAAGGGAAAATTAATCTAAGGAGCAACAAGGAAGGCTACCCATTTTATCTCAAGGATTATTCCATCTAGAATAAACAACAATGATCCAGGTGGATATTGGTGGCCACTCGCCTGTTCCACCTAGACCTCCAGTCAGTTTCGTCTATTTCCTTAATTATAGCAACATTTACTATTTTTAGTTGTTTTTCTGGTCCTTAACTTCTAGAGCTATTTTGACCCCCTAAACGATGTTTTTTTGAGGTCCGCAACAAACCCATATCCGTAGGTAGGGGCCTGCAAAAAATCTTGTAGTACTCAGATAAATATTTCCAACGAGGTATCATCCGCAGCAATCAAAGATCATACGCCCAAGTTACGACCCCGGGAAGTTGGCTGCCCCAACTAACCCCATCAGGGCCCACAAACTCTTGGCGTTTCATCTCCCGGGGTTAGCGTTTTGGTTGTTTATAGTTTTCCTTTGTGGTTCAATAATAAAAAGGCCCTTGAGCCTCATTGTAACACAGTTCAGGGGCATGTAGCCACCACATCTCTTCTCAGAGATAAGCTACCATCGCCCGAGATAGTTTATTTCCATTCTGTAAGTAAGCATCTTTCAGTTCTTTGATTTTAATGAAATGAAGTTTATTTATGCTTCATCTTTGTGTTTATGTTTATATATGTATTTTTTTGTGTTCCTGCATATGTATGAATCAGTGGTATCGGAGCGGTCTTCTCTTTCTCTATTTTTCTTTGCCTGTCCCCAATGAGGTCGGGGTTTAACGAGTTAGGGCTCGAACTGGTTGATCCTTTGCAAGACTAGATTCACAAACCCTAATGACCTCCCATGGCAGAAGAAAAGAAAGACAAGGGAGAAGGAGATCCTTTCAAAATATTGTTTTAGGAAGCCCTCAAGCGATAAAGGAACGTGGTGATGGATAAATTTCCCTAGATCCTTTAGCAACTACCCACAAATGACGCATCTTCATCCAATAGCCACTCTCGAGGCGCCACTCCTTTTAAGGTACAATTTAACTTTGACATTACCATATTTGAAGTCAAAATAGATGCAAATGATGTAGATAGATGGTTAAATCTGTTGGAAGGATATTTTTTGGTTTATGTATTTTTCAGTTGGGAAAATATTACTTTTGAACTCCTCAAATCTACCCCACATGTTAAGGAATGGTGAGAAACCTACTGTGAACAAAAGGACGAGAGGGAATACTCTCTGTTTTTTTCCACACCCAGTTGGAATTATTTATGAGATATCATCAAGGAACAATATTACCCTATCAGGAGCTGTGAATATAAATACATAAAGTGGACTATGCTACGGTAGGGAAGGGTCCAAGATGTGCTAGAGTTCACAAATATTTTTCATACCCTTCAAACGAACCTAGGTATCAAGAATTCCGAGTGACATTTGGTACTCAAGTACTGCGACTGTCTACACAAGTACATCCAGGACAAGATGGAGTTCCTGGACATCTCCTCGCTTGGTGTTGCCTATCGATACACTGTCAAGATCGACCAAAAATTTAAACAGAAGAAGCGAGAATTTGGATTTGCAAATCTAAAGCAAGGGAAAGGTGATACCAAACCACAGAAGAAAGGGCAAAGCCAAGGCAGGGCGACCCAGGATAACCCGTCGAACTCGCAAGAAAAGAATAAGACCACGAAGACAAAAAAGGACACAAGGAAATGGTGTGAGTTCCATAAGAGCCCCACTCACAACACAAGTTAGTGTCGAGCTAAGCAGTCATTGGTGGTTGAGATGAAGGCTTCCAAATCAGATTCATGTTTCGACTTTGAGTCAAAAAATGACAAGGGGAATGACAAAGGGAAGCAAATCATTCATACAGAGTCTAGTTCCAATGTTGCCACCACCAAGACCTAGAAGATTGAGCCCAAAGATCCAGAGGAGGGGGAGAAGATTTTCCACTCACATATGTGGGTGAAGGGTTCTCTGTTGCAGTTCATTTTCGACAACAGAAGCCAAAAGAACCTCATTTTAGCAAAGGTCATGAAGCAGTTGGTCCTACCGAACACACCACACCCGGATTTGTACACCATTAGGTGGATTCACCAAGGGTGAGATCTTTGTGTCAGCCAACAATGTCACCTTCCCTACAACATCAAGCTCTTCACAGATGAGAAATTGTGTGATGTTTCTCCTCTTGAAGTTTGTGATGTATTATTAGGCCAACCATACCTGTGGAAGCGTCATGCTGTGTAGGAGTCTAGGCCTCACACTGTCATTATTTCTTTGGAAAGTAAGTTCTACAGAATACCAAAGTTAGCACCGCCTACCGCCATCTCTTTGATCTCTACGAAGAAATGCAGTAAGACCATTTCCTAGACTGAGACATTTTTCTTCCTTATGATTCATCCTCAGGGAAAGAAGAATAATGTGTCACATCCACGGCCTCCAAACAGGGCTCCTCCATACAACAACAACAGATGGACAAGGTCGTGGAAGAGTATAGGGATATCTTCACCTCACCCATAGGGGTACCCCTACACTGTCAGGTCAAGCACTCCATTGATCTGACCTCACTACCCAATGGACCAATCTAATGACGCTATGTTCTGGAGAATGATGAAATTAAGAGGCATATTTAGGAGTTGTTCCAGAAAGGGCACATCAGGCCAAGTTCATTGCCCTATGGGAACCTAATCGTATTGGTACAAAAACAAGATGACACCTAGAGACTCTATATTGACTATCAAATGCTGAATAAGATCACTGTCAGGAATAGGTATCCAATCCCACAGATTGATGACCTTCTGGGCCAAGTCAAGGGGACCAAATATTTCAGCAAGATTGACTTGAAGTTTGGTTATCATCAGGTACCAATTGAACCCTCTGATGTTTGGAAGACTGCCTTCAAATCCAAGGAGGTCCTTTTCAAATGGCTAGTCACGTCGTTTGGGTTGATGAATTCCCCTGTAACCTTCAGGCGTCTGATGGAAAACATCTTGCAGCCATTTACCAACTCATTCATGGTAGTGTACCTAGACAACATCCCAATCTTTAGCCAGAGTTGGGAAGAGGTCATACACCATATCTGCCAGGTCCTCCAAACCCTGCGACAACACAAATTATGTGCCAATTTGGAGAAATACTCTTTTGGTATAACCTTGGATCAATATATGTGGTACATCATTAATGAGAAAGGTGTGCATGTGGACCCAACCAAGATACAATTTATTCGAGATTGGCCAGCCCCAACCACTCTAACAGAGCTCCACAACTTTCTGGGTCTTGCCAATTTCTATCACAGGTTCATGTTGGGATTCTCTCATATCACTTGGCCTTTTAGTCAAGTCACCAAGGGTCGAGTCAAAGAAAATTTATTTCGTTCTAAATCGAAATGGAAGGCGATTGTTGATTTGAAGCATTGCCTCTGCTCTGCACCAGTGCTCACATTACCAGACTTGTAACAACCTTTTAAAATTGAGACAAGTGCCTCCGACTATGCTATTAGTGCAATTCTTACCCATCACGGGAATCTAGTGGCATATCACAGTGAGGCACTTTCAGATACAGTCTAAAAGTATCCCACTTATGACAAAGAGATGTATTCTATTGTGCAGGCCTACCGACAATGGAAGAATTACATTATGGGGATGGAAACAATTATCCACACAAACCACTGACCCCTATAGTTCATACAAACATAAGGGACATTGCAAAATGATCACCATAAAAAATGATCCAGAAATCTTCGACATTTCCATTTGAACATAAAGTACAAGAAGGGTAACACCAATAATATTGCAAGTTGTCTCAGTTGACCACCGGTTATGGTGCTGACCACTGTGCTCGATTCTTATGGACATGAAACTTCATGGTGGATGCATCTTTACAAGAGCGATCCAGAATTCAACAACACATACCAGATGCTCTTGGAAGGAAAGAAAGTTCCAGATTTTCACCTCTAGGGCACATTATTATGCCACCTGGGACACCTCTATGTTCCTACAAGTGTGCGTGCCAAGATGATTTGGAAGGCACACTACAGTCGGTCTAGAAATTTTGCAGTACAGAAAACAATGGCAGTGCTGCAAAAGTATTTTTATTGGCTGAATCTTTAATAGGATGTTGGGAAGTACATCAAATTTTGCATTGCTTGTGCCATTTCCAAACCAACAATCAAGAAGCAAGGCTTATATACTCTTCTACCTACTCCTAATCGACCTTGGGAATCCATCTCCATGGATTACATGTCGAGAATTCCTTCTATTAAGAATGGAAATGACTACATGTTTGTGGTCGTCGATAGATTCTATAAGATGACCATTCTAGCGGCCCACAAGAAGAGTATCACTGCAGAATCCAATGCTAAGGTCTTCTTTGAACGAGTGTGGGTACACTTTGGGATCCCACAGTCCATTATCTCAGATCGGGACAATCATTTCTTGAGTACGTTTTGGTCAAGCCTCTGGTCCATGGCCTTCCACCCCCAAACTGATGGCCAAACATAGGTCGTTAACAGGATGATCGTGCACATTTTACACATGTACAACTTGAAGCATCGACACACATTGGATGAAAGCCTCCCCTATGTCCAACATAACTACAACAAATCTCTCCATAGCTCAACTAGCCACAACCCATTTCAAGTGGGGTTGAGATTCCAACCACTATGTCCCATTGATGTGGTCATTCCATTTGCAGCTCTCGAGCACATTCAACTCATGTCTAGTCCGAAGCTGATTGAACTAAAAAATTCATTGAGTGCATTCATCACATCCACCAACAGGTCCATGACATATTGGACATAGCTAATGCTAAGTACAAATAGCATCATGATCAACATCAAGTGCCATACAAGTTCTAGGTGGGTGATAATGTTTGGCTACATTTGCATAAGGAGTGCCTCGTTGGGCCCCACCATAAGATTTTCTTGCTCCAATATGGGTCGTACACCATAACCAAGGTTGTAGGGGACAATGCCTTCAAGCTCAACATTCCACCATTCGTTGGTCTGCACCTAGTATTCAATGTGGATCGGTTGTGACCATACTTTCCTCCATTGTTGGACACATCCGACATTGCTGAGAAGATGACACCAATGAAGCTTAACCGAAGCTGCATCGAGCAAGCCACGATTGATAGGATCATGGACACACATATCAAGAACACTTTCCAGTGGAGGATCCAACTATATTGAGTTGTCAAAGTAGGTCAACTCCTTCACCAGGGTAAGTGATTCACTAGTGACTAGGTTCAACAAAAATTTCCTCAACTCATGGAGGCTCTGCATGCAATGGGGACCATTGCTTCCTAAGGGGGGAGGAATTATCTAGGTGGATATTGGTGGCTACCCACCTATTCCAACTAGACCTATGGTCAGTTTCTTTTGTTTCCTTAATTATAACATCATTTACTATTTGTAGCATTTTTTTGAGTCCTCAAATTTCAAAGCTATTTTGACCCACTAAACAAATTTTTTTTGAGGTCTGCAGAAGATTTGTAGCCATAGGAATAGGCCTACAAAAAACCCTATAGTACTTAGAGAGATATTTCCAATGAGGTATCGTATGCGCCAAACAAAAATCATATGACGAAGTTATGAACCCTGGAAGTTGACTTCCCAACGGGGCCCACAAACTCTTAGTGTTTCATCTCCTAGGATTAGGGTTTTGGTTGTTAGGGTTTCCCTTTTTTCAATAATAAAAAGTCCCTTGAGCCTCATTGTAACACAGTTCAAAGGCATGTAGCTGCCACATCTCTTCTCAGAGATAAGATACCATCGCCCGAGCCAGTTTATTTCTATTATGTATGTAAGCATCTTTTAGTTTTTGATATTAATGAAATGAAGTTTTATTTATGTTTTATCTATGTATTTATGTTTATATATGTATTTTGTTGTGTTCCTGCATAAGTCCAGATCAAATAAGAAGAATACCTCAAAGAATTTACTTTCAAGAAGAACCCTATCTCCACTCAAAGAAAAAGGGACTACACATTAGAAGCACCTTGAAGTCTCCACATTCTAAAGAAGCGAGAAGAAGCATTTCCATCATCATCAGGGTGATCTCCCTCCCATTGAAGCAAGGATCACATCTCAATCATATTTGAATAAATACATCTCTAGGAGAAGTATTGTCATCTTCAAGGAAGCTATCATCATCAACTATCATCAAAATCAAAGAAGGCATCAAGTTTAAGATATCACCATCAAAGAATCATATTCACTTTAGAAGTAAGTACATTTATATCTATTTCTGAATCTACTATATAAATGAATTTATTCTATAAGGAGTTCAACAAACTAGTTGGGTCATCAAATTTCCTTGCATGGAAAAAGAGGACAAATTTGATCCTCATAGAAAATGAAGTCATTGGACATGTTAAGGGTTCAATCACTAAACCACCTAAAGAAGAAGCTCAAGATCTAGAAAAATACATGAAAAGGGAAATAAGGGCTCAAAGAATCCTTATAGAATCAATCAAGTATTCCCTCATCCCTTCTATAGCAAAGTTGGAAGATTCAAAAGAAATCTATGATAAGCTGGTAGAATTGTTCTACATAAGAACGACAGGAGAATTTATATCATTGAGAACCAAGTTATACAACATGGAAGTATCAAAGGATGAATGGTTAGCCCCATATCTCATGAGGGTGTCACAAATACGAGACCAACTGCAAGAGTTGGGGGAAATTATGCCCGAAAAAAAAATAACCACTATTGTGCTCAATGTACTACCTGATGAAAGAGGAAACTTTGTATCAAGCATCTATGGAAAGAAACAAGCCACCTCATTTAGTGAAATCTAGTCATTGTGTAAGATTGAAGAAACCAAGTTGAAGCCAAAATGAGATGTAGGATCAAATGAACATGTTCAATAATTTGTAGCCATGACTAGGAGAAAAAGGAAGTTTTGGAAATTTGGTCCTGAAAAAAAAATATCGATAGGTCAAAGTAACTTTGCTATGGCTATCAGGAATATGTAAATTTCAAGAGTGATTGTATGAAACTCAATAATGAAAATAAGAATATAAAATAAAGAAATGAAGCTCATATCACCGAAGAAGTGGAAGAACTTGAAAAGAACAAATCAAAGAAGGAGGAAGTGAAAGATCTCTACTATGATTGAGATAATCTCCTTCACTTAGTTCTTTTTAGTTCTATAAAATATAGCTATCATGGTAAGAAGCATTGTAAGTATGATAATATGCATCATATGATAATATGACATCATATTAGAAACATAATATTGAAACAAGAGCTCATGAAATCATTATAGAAGCTTGAAAGGATAGATGAAGTAGAAGTCTACATGGTTGTAGCAGTCATTATGATGGAAAAGAAGTATCTCATGATATACTCATTGAAAGCATGTAAATATAATCGAAATAAGTAGTATATATGGTTGAAATAAAGTCATCTAACATGATAGAAGATAGAAGGGAATCTTCATACATCATCATCATTTGGAGCATTTGCAGGATAAGGATAATCAAGATCCTCTAGTTGAATATTCATTAGAAGTTTCACCTCTACTTGGAAGAAGCAAGTTTCTCACTGATAATTCCACCTTGTGGGGGATCCATTGTTTAAAAGGATGATGGTATGGTGACAAAGGAGTTCAACATGTCAAAATGGTTGAAGAACTTTCAATCCAGGAAAGGAAGTCGTCGAACGAAGTCTAGATGACCAAAAGGAGAAAAGAGATATGTATATATTTGATAGATTAAGTCATGTCATCATATAGTTGTATATAACATGGGTGAATGGTCTATCTTATAAGCATGATCAAAGGATAAGGATCTCTTCCTTTGGAAAGATGCATGAAGGCATATGTCTTAAACTAGTTCACATATTGACAAGATGAAACCAACATAATATGACATCATATGGAATATGAGGTAGTTGAAAAAATGAAGGACCTATGTATATAAGTTCTTGGAGAGAAATATGTGAAGAAAGGAATAAGAGTTCGTGAAATATATTGATAAGATAAGTGATCAACATCTGATGAACTAAAATAATTGGCTAGGACATCTCCATAGAGAAGATATGAAGACCTTGATAAAGTTTGTAAAGGAAGGGGAACCTTGACATTTAGAGTCTTGGAGATGTGTTTATAAATGTGAAATATGTTGATGTTGCAAGCAAGCAAATGTCATGATGAAAGGCCATCATAAAAGGTAACTTTGGTTTGATGTTCAATTTTTTTTTTTTTTGAACAACATCTGGTTGGGTTGAAACAGGGCTACCAAAAGGGAGTTGTAGATGTCACCTACAACTCATATTCATGGGAATGGATGGAATATACTGAAAGAGACATGACTTGGAAGACGTAGCCATATGAAGAAAAGCCGTATGTGGAATAAAATATCACTTTCCAATGAAGAAAATGATGACATGACTGATATTTCAACCCTATGGCTCGTTGAAGGAAAGTGATAGATGGTTGATTCCATACGAAGAAAACCTCGAAGACGAAGCCTCCATAAGGATGAAAATGGAACTCATGACATCAAAAGGAGGAACCCTACAAGCAGTTGGAGGTACCATGATCTCCACCAAAGAGCATATAGTTGTTGTTGGTAAAAAGTCCCTAGCTAAGAGGCAGCTTGGACAAGTCCCTGGGTAAGAGCGAGCTTGGGTATGTCCCTTTTATAGGAATGACTCTATCTTCCCTAGTTGACAGGGAGAGATAGACACATCATTCTTGTCTTCATGTTGTGAAGAAAGAATGGAGGATTGGGTAAGCATCTGAGATTGATTCAGATACTCTTTGAGGATGTCGTAGGGCATCCAATAGGCAAGAGTAGTTGAAGAGGAAATTCCTTGAGGATGTGTTATTCCAATATAAGATTTGTACTAAAAGGAAATACCCTGTGAACACCTAGGTGGGGTATGTGCCTTGAGAGACAATCATGATTGTGTATATCAGTCATTGGTCTCACTAGCATTGTTCTCTGATATTGTGGAGAAATAGAGTTGTTAGCCAAGGCCTTTCTATGTGAGAATGATGGTTGGTATGATAAGATGCTATGGTATAAGCTGATAAGATAGACTATGAGATGACTTACCAATATGTGTCTTCTTATGATAATTCTCTAGTTTGAGAATGCTTGAGTACCTTGTATGGATTATGAATATGCAACTAGATTCTGCCTTCATAATAACATATGTAATCACGATTTTATGTATTTATTGTAAAGAAAAATAAAAATTATTATTTTCATTCTTGAGGCATGGGTTTCATGCTCAAGGTTATTTTCTCTATAGGTCAAACACTCATGGAGTGCTTCTAAGTATTTTATTTGAGTCAACAAGTCAATTGAGTCATTGTCATGTATGGAAGACCCTTTTGGGTATGTTACATATTGCAAAGAAATTTTTTATTTGAGTCAAAGAGTCTAAGACCCTCCAAGACCTTGTCATAGTGCTACAAACAAGTCAGCCTTCAAAAGGAGAAAGTCAACCTACCATAAGGACAAGTCAACTTATTATGCACTCAATGAAGTCTATATATAGAAGCATTCAACCTCATTCAAAGGGCATTAGTTCATCAACTAGAATTTCAATCAAAGAAAGAAGGATACCTAAAGAAGAGCAATAAAAAGAAGGATACCAAGCATAAGAAAATCGAAATCTCTGATCTATTTGGGCTACATCTCCTCATACATGTGAACTCTAGGGCATCACATTGTTGCAGTAAGGACGAGTTGCAAGAAGTCAAATTTGCAAGCTGAGTAAGCAAGGAAGAGAAGGCTTCCCTAGTGAAGAAGAGAAGAAGAAAAAATCACCATAATTCCCTCACACGTGCCACCTATGGTTTCTACAACAACGACCAAAAATTGTAGGCCAAAAATTGCAGTCAGTTGCAAGTAAGAAATCTTGGTCAAGGGAGAAGTTGATGTTGTCATAAGACAAGTTTGACCTGGATTGAATCTGTAATAAATAATTTCTTCAAGAATAATTTTGACTTGGTCTTGGAGGGGCCTTGGTCAAGGGTCATAGGTCTTGGAATTCATCATTTGAAGTTATATAAGAAGAGAAGAGTTCTTGTGGGTTTTCCTCTCAAAAGGAGGGGTTTTGGCCCTGGCTGATAACCTATATCTTGTGTCATCTTATATAATTGTTCTTTATTGTTTGCTAGTTGTTTGATGACAAGAACACAATAATAATCAAGTTGAAGAAGAAGCTAATAAAGATAAGTAAAAAGATATCACAAACAATTATCAATTTAGAGAAAAATCACTTAACCTAGCTACCCTAGATTTCTCAACAACTATAAGGTACATATAACATAACATGTTCATTTGTGGAGGTTTTGTTTAAATTTGTATACATAAACATGCATTATGTTTTTTCTATATGTTTTTAAGTCTAGGGTTTGTAGTCTTATATTTGTTGAATATCTAGGATTATAAACCATAGATGGATATTGAATTAGAGATCCCTATTCAAAAACCCTAACCCTATTCTATTTTGTTCCCTCATAGAAACCCTAGCCTTTCATCTCTAGGATTTGTAGGAAGTCTAGGGAGAAATAAAAATCCCTAGTGAGGTTAGAATTGGATTTGAGATTCAAACCCTAGAGTTGATGTTTCGAAAGATAACATCATGAAATCTAGGTTTTCGATATGGAAATCCTAGGAATGTTTCCTCTCTAAAGGTTCCATAGATTAATGAAATTGTCTTCATGTTGTCGTACTTGTACATTTTTCTTCGTGCTACTTGTCATTAAATGTTGCAGGTACTTAATAAGTAAGATATGATGATATCATAAAGAGTATGATGAATAAATACTTGGTAATCAATTTAGATGTTTGGGAACTCCGATGCAAGTAAATTCATATGGATATGGATCATGTGGATGTTATCATTTTTACACGATGGGACACTATAAGAACCAATATCCTAAAGATCCTAAGAATAAGAAGAGAGAAAGAGACCCAGCTACAATTGCAGTTGATGAATTTCCAACAAATAAGACCAAAACTGAGGACTCTAAAGTCAAAAACTCATTCTATTATCTTTTGGGATATTATCCCTTTGATATCATTTTCTTATAGTATAGGTTATTATTTTTAGGTCTTGTAAAGTTTATCTTATGTTTAACTCTAGAATCAATCTTTCTTTTCGATTTCTAGGTTTTATATATCTAATATGTTTTGTTAAAAAGTTCTTGAGTTGTTTTGATAAATTGAAAAAATCTATCACAAAACTATATTGATGCAAGATCAAGGGGGAGATTCCACCTTTTCACAAAAAATAAGTATTCGTTATTTTTTTCATTATTTTATCGATTCCCTCTATACATATTTAGCTTTATTTTTTATGCTTGATTATAATCCTTTCCTTGTGTTTTCTTTGGAAGAATGATTGTAGGTATATTCTAAAGAAGAAAGGATTGTGGTTAGATTCAAAGGGATCCTCCAAAAGGAAGACTTGAGAAACTTTGTTTTAAAAAAAATCCTTCAAGGTTTGTAAATAGAAGAAACTCAAGGTATGTATGAGGTTACAAAACTTGTAGCATATCTCCATTATATAAAAAGGTACAATCATTTCTAGGGTTTGGTTATAAAATCGTAAAGATTCTTTTGTTAGGGTGTTTATATTAAATCAACCCTTATCATACGATATTTTACTATTTGTTTATTTTGATAAAACCCTATCCTTTTGATTTGTAGGGTTTGTTAGGGCATATGATAAAACCCTAAATTTTAGGGTTTGATGACAATATTTAGGGTTTATAACAAAACCCTTGTATAAGTTAATATAAAATACTATGAATGAAACCCTAGGTGTAACTACTTTTGCTATGGATGAAACCCTAATATGGTTTAGTTGTTTTAAAGGTTTGATGATGGTGTCTAGGGTTTCTGACAAAACCATAGCATAGGTTGTTGTAAATGTCAAGGGAATAAAAGTGTAACCCTAGGTATAAATTATTTCATACAATTGAAACCCTAACAAGGCTTATGTTTTAAATATCTAAGGTTTATTTTTATGTTTGAATTTTTGATAACCCTGGATGCTCTCATTGTGATAACATGTTATTGATAAAGTTAATTTCATGCTCTTATACATATATATTTGTGTGCCTGGTTGTACTTTTTGTTGAGAGTTGCAGGCACATAGTTGCAAAGAGGTATTCCTCCCTAATATTTGATGATGACCTTATGATGATGATGAGCATGATGGAAAAAGGAAGTTGCAAGAACCCTGCTGACTTTGAAGTTTACATTAATGATTGAATGATGAACTTGTTGTTATATGAAGAAATGAAGTTTTGGAAGGTAAAAGTTCGTTGATGATATGATGATGAAAAACAAAGAGCATTTGTAGCTAAAAGAATAAAGGTATTAATCTCCTTAAGTTGAGAGGGAGCTTGATGAAAAAAGTGTAAATCCACCATAATTAAGAGATAGAACATGATCTTCGAAAGTATCGATAAGTAAAATAATCAGAGAATAGTTAAGGCACTGCTAATGGTTGGTATTGATGTGTTGTGAATAATATTAAGTTATTTTTAAGTGCTAAATCTAAGTTTTGTGTTGTTGGAGAAATTGGAGAAGGAAGCTTTCATCGAGATTTGCTTGGATATTGAGATAACCTAAGAAACATCAGAATAGTTGAGGACCCCAGAGATTGTGCTAGCATATTGATAATAAGTTGGAAGTGATTGGGGTCGTGAAGCTACTGTATGCTCAAATGAATGAACAAGTAGCTAATGTGTTGATATCATCCTAAGAAGTTTGAAGCGTGTTTGGATTGGTGTATATCTCTGATTTGATTGAGAGGGAGAGATGAGTACCATAAGTTTCCCGTATGATGGTACTTGGGAGGACATTTTGGCTTGATTGGTGTTGAGATCTCACTTATAGTTTGGCCTTGATGATGTATATATCCCAATATGGGAGGGTATCTTGGTCATGTGGAGCTTTGCTGTTGTGTTTGACCTTGATGATACCTGGATCCTTGAGGGTTGGTGTCTTGGCATGAAGGCCTAGATGGTATCTATTTTCGATTGGAATAATATCAGGGTTGTAGCTTGATGGTACCTATAGTGGCATCTTTCCTTGATGACACCTTAGTCCATGATAGTGTCTCAGATCCTTGTATTAGTGTCTTGGAAATGACACTTGGATCCTTGAGTTGATGGATCCTTGAAATAATGTTATTAGCACTTGGATCTTTGATGTGTTGGATGCCTTGGGCATTTTTGATATCCCTAGCATTGTGTATCCTTTGTACTCTTCTTGGAATTCTTCAAATTGAGGTCAACCTTGTATCGATTGAACAATTATGAATACCTCCCTAGTTAAGAGGGAGAGTTGAGAAATGTAACTAGTATTGGTCTTCATAATTATTTTCAAGCTCATGACATGATATATTTTTTTATATGTATTTTCAAAAGAAAGAAAAATAAAATTATTGTAAAAGAAAATTATTTATAAGCACAAGATTCATGCTTCATTTATTCTAGGTCAAAGCACCCATTGAGTGCTTCTAGGGTTTAAGTCATATGTCATAGTCCTTGTCATTATGTTATAGACCCTTCTTGGGCTTTTTATATCAAGAAATAAATTTGTAATTGAGTAAAAAATGTATTTTATGCCTGCTCCAACAAGTCAGGCTCAAGAAAAGACAAGTCGACCTCATTAAGGGAATTCAGCCACACAGAAGGAATATATATAGAATGGAAACTCAAACTATTTGAGTATCCATCCAAAAGGAAGTTTGATTTGCAATTTGAAGTGGAAAAGAAGGTGCAAAGAGGCTAGAAAGAAGATAGAAACTAAAGAAAAGGAAGAAGAAACATTTGTCAAGCTAAAAGAGCCAAATTTCTCTCTTGTTCTCCCACACATGCAAATTTATAGGTTGCAATAAGGGGATGAAATTATAGGTCTCCAGTAAGGCCAAAATTTTGATGCGGTAGGGCCAAAAATTTTGGTTGATGCAGTACTGAAGAATCTAACTGGAAAGAATATCTTGGGAGGTTGACTTGGTGGACTGGAGGAGGTTATTGTCTTGGTTAAGGGTCTTGGTTGTCTCATTTGATTTGGTTCTAAAGGAAGAGAAGAGAATTTTTTGGTTTTCCCATAGGAGAAGGATTTTTCCCTAGTCGAGGGCCTATATCTCGTGTCCTTGTTATTTTGATCTTCAAGCATTTATGTTTTGGTAGTTTCCTGATGATAAGAAGACAAGAGAAGACATAAAAGAAGTTAATAAGATTACTAAGAAATCACAAGTAATTATCAAGACAAGAAATATTTTCTCCTTTCTGATTTTCCAATAACATATGCACTATTTGTTTCATTACAATATGCACCTCGTTGTTCCTCTTCTCTTTTGTTCCAACCTCCTATTCCAACTTCACGATCTCCTCTTTCTTTTTCAATCCCCATGAGGTCATCTTGTTTCTATAATTTTAAATGACGACTAGAAAATGAATAATCATGGTGGTTTGTCTTTGTTTTCCATTTCCCAATCGAGTCATCATTCCCTTGCATATTGTACAACCAGGTGGTTCGACTTCCTTAGTTGTTTCCCAATCCAATCCCCACTCCCTCGCATACTAAACAATCACGATGCTTCGAATTCCTCAGTCTTGTCCCAATTTAGTCATTATTCCCTCACATATTGAATAGTTACAAAGGTTTTACTTCCTCATTTGGTTCCCAACTAATCATTATTTCCTTGCATATGTGGCCCACCAATTTGAAGCCTTGTAAATTGTGGAATTGTTGCAAGTCATGCTGCGTAATGTTGAAGCAAAGTTTTAGCACTGTAACAAACACAATATTGTAGCATTGTAATAACATAGTGGTGTCATAGCAAGGTAACTATAATAATAATAATAATAATTAATTAAATAATAATTAGTTATTGAAGGGACATGTCCCAAAGGACATGATTATACATGAAGGGGCACCTTTCCTAGTATATAAGTAGGGCCCACATTTGTAACCAACCATATATTCCACATTCATACATTTATACAAATATTATTATCTCTAAAATTGATTTTTTTTTCTTTATTCAAAATATCTTTGGCTATTTGACGTGCGTAAATGAACTTTGTTTGTTATAACAATATAAAAAAATTGTAACAACAATGGTGTCACAATGTTGAAACAATAAGGTGATGTCGTAGCAAGGTGGTGTCACAAAAACGATGACATCATGCCACTATAACAACAATGATGTCACAACACTCTTATTTCATCCTCTAAACTACTAATTAAAATTCGTTGATGTGGATTGCTTTTGTCCAAATATGCCCCTATGTTAGACATCCTCGGTAAGTAAAACATGAGCTTCTAACTCATGTAGAAGTGACTCTCACTATGATAAAGGAGGACTGCCCTCATAGGCGTGTAAATTATTCTTAAAAATTCCATGATGCGTCCTTAGAACCTCTATTTCTCCACTTGACCAAATAATCATAATACTCCTTATTTCGACTGCTTCTACGAACCCTCTTCACCAAGAATTATTCCAATTCTTTAGGTGGCTTAACGAGAAATTTCTTCATCCACTCACGTAGGGTACTCCCTTCATCCTCCATGAAACTCGTACAAGTCAAAACCATTGAATCTTAGGGAAATGTCATATTTCTCTGGTATCTCCAACTTATAGGCATTATCAAAAATCTTCTTCAAAGTTCTCTAGTAACTCCAACTTATATGCACTATTAAAAATATTCTTCAGGACTCGACATGGTCTGATTTTCTTGTACTTGGGTTTACTATATGTACCTCTATGAAATATTTTTTTCATTAAATGTGCCATTAATAGGTCTATTTTTTCAAAATGATTTTTTCTTCTTCATAGATTTTCCCCTTGTTAATATCTGACATTGCTTTTTTGTAGATTTAGTTTAACCTGCTCGTGCATTTCCCACACATTCTCTTTAAATTAACTTGCAACAAGATTCCTTTTGTCTTATATATTTGGCAACTTAGCTATTGAAAACTCAACAAGGAAAATCCTGATTTAATTTTCCCTTGAATTAAATTAGGAATAAATTTGTAATTCCACATCACAAGACAACTTGTACTAGTTAACTAAGTTAATTTGACTTAGTTGGCTCAGTTAATTCGAGTTGAGGGTATAAATTGAGTCATGTAGAGTGTCTCCTACTTGATAGGAGCCTTGGTTGAGTTTATTTTGAGTTGTAATTAATTATTTTAGTTTAGCCGAGTTAAAGTCAGTTAAACTAGTTCCAACTGATGGAGGAACTAGTAGGAGGTCAGACAGTGGGGTGTTGCTTCATGTGTTCAACTAGTTAATTGATGATTCACTCATAAATAACTCATGCATGTCAGATCTGAGAGTTACCTAGTCGAGATTGGAGTTCAAGGGTAGTGTTCTATCAATTTTATAATTATCTGAATTATACAGGTGGTGCATGTAGTTAGAGGAAGAGCCTAAAGGAAGTAAACAATCCAATGGAGGAAAATTCCTATTAAATAGGGGCCTAATTCCTCATTGAACAACACAAGGAATTAGGAGCTTGGAAATATAGGAATTTGGATAAGTATTGGCCAAGGCTTGTATAGGAAGCTGTGAGACAGATAGATATAGTGCAGAGGTTGCTTGGGCTTGAGCAAAACATTGTAATCTTCTCATATTATATTACTAATGAAATATACAAATAGCAGGGGTTTTTAGTTGTGGCTTTCCCCATGAAATCATTGTGTAATGTGTTGATTGAAATCTTTCTCTTGTATGCTTCATGATTTCTTGATCGTTTAGTTGTTACTTCTGATGAGTAGAGTAGATTCAAGTCTATTATTTTAGTAAATTACAATTAATAGTTTGAATCTACAAGGAATTTCTACATGGTATCAAAGTTATATTTGTAAATATTTATACATGGTACCAGAGCTAGATTCACATTAGAAATCAATCATTGAAGTCCTCATGTACAATGATCATTGAAGAACTAATGAGTTGTTAGGAGGCAGAGTTATGGAGCCCTAGTTCAGGGCAGATCTAAAAGACCCTATGTGGAGACTTCTTAATGGAGCTAAAAGGTTGCTAGTGAGAATATCAATGATCTAATGTTTAGTGACACAAAAAGGATTTGTGATCATTGATATTGGTAGATTGAGGAGAAGCGAGATTTCCCACAGGGAGATCGAAACTCAGAGGGAGTCTAGTTTCAGATGGAGCAGCCCTATGGATGCTAGTACTTCAGGATCTAGGGAGATCAGACTCATTATTGCAGTAGTTGCAACAACAATGCGGAAGTAATGGTAGAGTAGTAGAAACAAAAATATGAGTAGATCATATTTAGATCATGCATGCAAAGCCTTGAAGAGAAAGGAAAAGGCTAGAAATTTGGTGGTTGAGAGGGAGTATGTTAGACCTCTCAACATGTAACCTTAAAATAAGCCTCAAGAAGTTATTGAGCAACCCCAAATGGAGATGAATGCAAGAGGAAGAGTGGATACATCCGCTGAAGAAGAGAACTCCAGTAGGAGCAGAGTTCAAGCTAAGTGGGAAGAGGGATCACATGCATCCATACCTCCATGTGTGAGGTGGGGTGATGTGAAGCAATAGTCCGAGGAGTTTAGAAATTTGGGCAGGGTCCATTGAGGTGTTTTTGTCTCATGGCTCATTACCTTGCTACTGGGACCCACAATATTCAATAGTAGGAGGATCAATGTCAGTTAGATACTGAGGAGTGCAAAGAAATGTTAACAGTAGAGCAGGAGGCTCAGCAAAAGAGTAAGCAACAACACAGTTTTCCCAATAGATAGCTATAGATTGATTCAATGATTATTATTTTTTATTTATTTTCATGCTTTTTCAGTTGTAGATGTTGCAGTAGCAACAACAATAGTTAGAAGTGTTGCATGCAATACATTCCAAAGGTGCTGGATCAGGGTAGATGTGAATCCCTTTCTTGTTGAGAGGGAGTGTTGAAAATGCAACTAGAAAAATCTTGATTTTATTTTCCCTTGAATTAAATTAGGAAAAAAAATTGTAATTCCACATCACAAGACAACTTTTTTTTTTTTCCACAGAAAAAATAGCGAACCTTCTATTAAAAACATATAGTTACAAAGTGTATGCAAAGCATTGCAAAAAGACTTGTTTTTCGCCATTATGGGTGAAAAGAAGTCACGACTGAAAATCAATACATCCCAAAAGAGATTATGCGCACCAGTCTCATCAACCAATTAATTGGAACAAAACACCTCCGCCTGAGAAAACAACCTCCCGGGAACTGATTCACGCAGAGAGGATCAGTTAACATGATGAGACGGAGAGACCAAAAGAAAAAAGCAGTGAACAACGTCCCCAATGCAAATCATTGATTAGAAACAAAACAATGAGGGAACTCAGCGACCCAGGTCTCCTATTTGAAGGAAACAACCCATGAGCCCTGGAGAAAAGCAGTATCATCAACCAAAAAATCTGATCCAAACGCCTCCACCTAAGAAAACAACCTCCCGGGAACTGATTCACGTAGAGAGGATCAATTAACAAGTTGAGGCGGAGAGACCAAAGGAAGAAAGCAGCGAACAACGTCCCCAAAGCAAATCAAAACAGTGAGGGCACTCAGCGACCCGGGTCTCCTATTTGAAGGAAACAACCCATGAGCCCTGGAGAAAAGCTGCATGAAAGAAGTATAAACAAAAAGAAAAAGAAAACAAACTATTTACATGAACAAAACAGATTTTGGTAAATCAAAACTTAAGCGAAAATGAGTTGTTCGATCGGACGAATCAACCCATTTTCTTCCTCCAAAACTGTCCAGGACCCCGAATCTATATCAACACCCACTTTGGAAAGACGATCAGCTTCATAATTTCTTTCCCTATAGATATGGCAGAGAGAGATCGTTGAGAACCGACATTTAAGGCGTAAGACTTCTTTAAGCAGAGGGAGCAAGATGAAGTTCCTGCAATGATGAGTCCCGTTAAACCATTTTACAGTGTTCATTGAATCCCCAAAGATCTGGGCTTCTTGCACATTCTTGAGGATAAGACAACAGAATAGGGAGTGAAGGGCTTTCAATTCTGCAAATTTATTGGTGCCCTATCCAAGACCGACAGAAGATTTAACAACCTTTTCCTCTGATAAATGAATAATCAGGCTAGCCCCACAGTGACCATTAATATCTGAGGCACTGTCAAAATAAGCCCACGGCATTGAATATCTGATAAATTCTTGGCGAACAGCTCTAGAAGTAGGAGGATCCAGTGGAACATGGATACTTTCATAAATAGTAGCTCCTTCTGCGGCAAGATGACCTATCGGGAAAACATAATCCTTAAAAATAACTTGATTCCTTGCAAGCCAGGTCCCCCAAGTAATGAGCAGAGGAATGGATCTCTCTCTGTCGTTTGTGGCTTCATTCCACCACCTCTGCCAGGCTTCCAAGAGCCCCTGTCCTTCCCATCTGAAAGGAATTTTTAGCAGCCTTAACATTTCGTCCCAAAGGCTAGTGTTAAAAGGATAGAAAAGGAACATGTGCTGGGCTGATTCGACACTATCTTTACAGAGAGGGCACCATCCAGGACCAATCCTACCTATTTTTTGAAGAAAATCCCACGTAGGGACTTTCTGGAACAGGACACACCAAAATAACAATTTCGATTTGGCTGGCCTTTTAATTTCCAGGGCGGCTTAAACCACCAATCTGGATTCTCCCACCCTTTTTGAGACATCATCCATTTATAGCCCATCTTTGGGGAATAAAGCCCATTCTGGGCAAAGAGCCATCTGAGTTCATCCAGAGAGTCAGAGAGCCTGACTGAGGAGTTGAGAAGGTCCCTTCTGAACAAGTCCCATTCCTCCAGCCATTCTTCATCCAAATGTAAATCTCTTCCTTGAATACATCCTTGACTCCAAATGAATGAAGCTCGAGGATCAGCCACCTGATTTAGAGTGTATATCCCCCTGTCTTTTAAAGCTGAAACGAAACCCTGAGAAAGGGAGAAAATCTCAGTACAACCTATCCATGGATCTCTACCTAGCCTGATCTAAGTTCCATCCCCCACACTCCAAGCTAAGCCCTTCTCTATAATTTTGACAGAGGCGACCACAAATTTCCAGACCACCAAGGAGTTATTGCAAGTCTTTTGCGGCAATTTGATCCAATCTAGCGTTGATAGCGGATCAATATATTATCTTTTAGAAACAGAAGTCCACAGGTTCTCAGAAGAAATGAGCCTCCAGCTGAGCTTTGTTGCTAAAGATTTGGAGAAGCAATCAAGATTTTTTATACCCCAACCTCCCCACTCTTTAGGGCGAGCCACTTTATCCCAAGCAATCCATGGGGTAACTTTCTCCGACTTGGACCCCGCCCAAAGGAACCTACTGCATAATTTGTCAATTGAGGATAAGATTCCTTTGGGAACCCAAGTCAGACTAGCCCAGTAGACTAGGATTGCCATCAGAACAGATTTAATTAACACTAACCTTCCTGCCTTGGACAACCACTTGAAACTCCAGTGTTTCAGTTTGGATTCAATTTTTACAAGTATCCATTTCCAATCTTTGATCCTATAATTGTCGAGCTTCAGAAAAAACCCCAGGTATTTAAATGAATCCTCCAGCATTTTGACTTTGAAATTTAGGACCAGCTCCACTTTGCGCACAAGCTCTTTAGACATACCTGCACATGTGAGAGTGGATTTTCTCTCGTTAATGCAGAGACCTGTAGCCTTCAGGAAAAGGTCCAAAATCTTCTTGAGCGTCCTACAGTCCTCTAGACTTCCATTGCTGAACAGGATAATGTCATCCATGAAAAGGAGGTGGGTGACCCAAAGGTGTACTGCAACTTCAATGCCTTTGAGAGTCCCTTGTCTTTTAGCGTCTTGAATCATAAGGCTGATGTCATCTGCTGCCAGCAAAAACAAAAGTGGAGAGAGCGGACAGCCTTGACGTAGGCCACGCTCAGGACTAAAAAACCTGGAGGCCACTCCGTTGATCAGCACAGCTATGGAAGAGGAAGAAACACAACTCATAACCCATCTCACAAAATCATACCTAAAACCCAGATGTGTTAGCAGAAGCCTGAAATATAGCTAGCTGATTCTGTCAAAAGCCTTTGACAGATTGATTTTCACAACTGCTCCTTTTTTTTCCCAATTTTTAGACTATGAAGAGTTTCTTGCGCTACTCTGACTGCTTCATGAATTTGTCTGCCATCTAGAAAGCCAAATTGCTCAGGTGAAATATTTCTGGAGAGGACAGGTTTAAGCCTGGAGGCAATAACTTTTGCAATAATTTTGTAAACATAGGTGCACAGTGAAATGGGCCTGAATTCGTTAAAAGAAATCGGGAGATCCGATTTGGGAATGAGGGCTAGAAATGTGACATTGAAGGGATTTGGGATTGTACCTGTACGCTGGGAATCTTCCACAACTGCCACTAGCTCGTCTCCAATGAATTCAAAAAAATGTTGGAAAAATTCGACAGTCCAGCCATTTGGGCCTGGACGTTTGTCCTTTTTCATTGACTTGTGGATGTCTTCTACCTCCTCCTTAGTGACAAGCGCCATGATAGAATCATTTCCTTCCTCCTCTATGAACCTTGTGAAGAACTGCGCTACTCTTATAACTTCTGCAATAGAAACTTCCTCTGTCGCTTTGTAAAGATTCTTGAAGAAATCGACCCCTAAAAAGGCCAGATCTTCAAAAGAACGCGCCTGTTCACCATTGACTTTCTTCATTTCCCAAATAGTATTTGAATTTTTCCTTCCTTTAGCGTAATTCTGAAAAAACTTGGTGTTGTCTTCCCCCACCTACAACCAGATCGCTCTACTTTTTAAACGCCAGCTTTCCTCTCTTTGTTGAAGGATTCTCCTCCTTTCCCGCTCCAACTCTTATAGTCTAGCCCGAGCTTCTATTGTTCCATAGCCATTTCCACCTGGGGCTTCCAGGAGGGCAATCTCAGAATTTACATTTTCCAGCGTTTCTTCATCCTTCAGTTTCTTTTGGAGGGCCCATTGTTTAGAGGCGACCTTCATCCTTTTTAAATTATCCATAAAATTTTGATTGCGACTCTCATCTTCACTGAAAGCATCTTTCTTCCAAGTGTTATGGAATAGACTGATATAAGTTGCATCCGAGAGCCAAGAGGCATTAAATTTAAAGGGGGTGCCCGGTTTGGTAAAAGCTCCTTTCACTTCCAGGAAGACCGGGAAATGATCCGATAGACCACCTTCCCCAACCCAATGTCTAAAAGCCTGTAAATTTTCTACCAGTGATTCACTGAGCAGAAAACGATCCAATTTCTTCCCAATCCATTCTTCTGAAATTCTTTGATTCCTCCACGTCGGGCACAGCTTGAGCAGAGGGACGTCCACCATGTGAGAAGAGACCTATTTATTCTGAAAGAAATCAGAAAGGGGATGGGCCCTGGCTCTGACCCCTTAAGATTCTGACACCCCCAAAGAAAAATTAAAATCTCCCCCAACTATAAGATTTGGGTGCGACAGAAAGGACTTTGCAAAGAAAGAGTTCCAGAATCTCTCTCGATCCAAGACAGGACCATAAACATTAAGGATATGAAACGGGATGCAGAGTTCGTTGGAATAAAGTTCCACTGCCAAGACATTTTCCGATCCCCAGGAGGAGATCTCTCGTAGGAACTTTGCGTTGAAGCCCAGAGCCACTCCTCTCGAATGACCATTCGCATCAATGGCATGGAAGGTCCAGCCCGGAAAGAGCTTGACGAGACATCCTGTAACTTCTTCCCCCTTCCCTAGAGTTTCTTGAATTAGGAGAATGTCAGGTTTGTTGGTCCTGACCAGATCCTTCAGAGCTAGCTTTTTGGGCAAACTAGCTAGACCCCTGCTATTGTAGGATAAGATGATCATCGAGAGATCTCAGGGGGTGTCCGCTTTGCTCTAAGCACCCCTGGCAGAGACATCTGTTTCCCATCAGCAATATCAATGACAGCCTTCAATTGTGCCTTCGATAGATTTGATTTCCTTCCTCTTGGCTTCCTCGGGCCTACTGTCACCATGTCCAACTCCAGACCTCCCACAACAAGCCCTTTCCCTTTTCTGGTGGCCAGAGATTTGAGATTGTAGGGGGGTTCAGGGCTCCAAACACTAGAAGGAATAGAGAAGGTAGCATCCATGGGACTAGAAGTCAACTTTGGAGAGGGTGGAATAGTCATAATAACACTGTTTGAAGAGGCTAGGTCCTTCATCGGGTTCGACAGATCTTCCACGAGCTGCCTGAAGGGGCTAGACTCATCACAACACGTTTGAGATAAATCAATAGAGGAGCATATGGAAAGAGAAGGGGATAGAAGCAAACTAGCCTGGGCCACCCCTGCCATTTCAAGAACTGCTGAGGTTCCCATGAGAGACATCGAAGTTGAGATAGCCTTACTTGCTATAAACCCAGGCTGTTCCTGTTCAGCTTCCTTCGTTTGTTCCGGACCCGACCCCTGAACTTCTACTTGAAGACCGCTCTCCTTGATCTGAGCCCCTTCTTTCTGGGATAACAACCAGTGATTTGCCTCCAGATTTTTTCCTTTTCTCTTTTGTGTTCGACGGTGCCGGTGACCTAGAGGACACTCTCGGGCCAGATGTCCGTATTTGTGACAACGATGGCATCTAAAAGGGAGATTTTCGTAGTCCAGGGTTTGTAGGAACTCTAGACCTCGATACTTCAGGTTCATAGCATCCACCATACCTTCTCTAAGATTTAAGCTTACCAGGATACGAGTGACACTCCAATCATGAGTTCTAAGATATGATCTATCAATATCGAGAAACTTCCCCAGGGTATTACCCATTGAAGTAAAGGCCGATTCAGTCCAGAATTGCATAAGGAGACCCGTAATTTGACCCAAACTGGTGACTCCACTGATTTTTCTTTCTGAGCATCAAATAAGGGCGTCCACCTTCTGAATAAGATTGGCCTTTTTCCGAAGCTCCAATGCTTTTCCAACACCCATTTTGCGTGCTCCTTTTGGCCAAACTGAATGCAAAACCAACCTCTGACCAGATTCTTGATCTCTTCTGGTTGTCCCGGAGCTTCTTTCCATTCTGCCTGTGCCCAGTCCTTGATGGAGTCAACCGAGAAATTTCTACCACGAACTCTACCGACTAAGAAGGTTTCTGAGGCTTCCATTGCCTGATCTATACTAATATCCACTCCAAAAACGCAGTTGGGACGCTCCCCCTTCTTTCTGATAGGTTTGTTCTTCTTTCTCTTCCCTCCCACAGCCTCTGTCTAAGTTCCTCCCTCTCCTGGATTATTCTTTGCAGGAGCATCGGTTTCTTCTGCCTCATGTAGCTCAGTGTGCCTTCCAACAGGGTCTCTGTTTTCTTCAAACACCCCCCCCAACCGTCCTATTTACCCCAAACTCAGAGGCAGCGGCTAGTCTTCGCGTATGACCCTTTACTCCGAATCCTTTCGGGTCCCCGCCTTCCTCTTCACTGGACGAGGACCTCGACAAGCTGGGGAGCAGCCTTTTCAAAGTAGGGTTTGATGCAGGTATCCTTTCCTGATCGACTTTTTTCAACCCACCTCCTTCCACCTCCTCTTCAAGCATAATTGAGTCCACTGCGCTATTTGGAAAGAAGAGTTGCAGGTTTTTCTCATATACTTCATGTCCCCAACAAGCAAGAAGATCTTCAAGAGCTAGTTCTATGTCCACATATTCACTTTCATGAACCATCTCCCACTCTACACGACGACCTGGATCCATTTCACATCACAAGACAACTTATACGAGTTAACTAAGTTAATTTGATTTAGTTGGCTCAGTTAATTCGAGTTGAGGGTCTAACTTGAGTCATGTAGAGTGTATCCTACTTTATAGGAGCCTTGGTTGAGTTTATTTTGAGTTGTAATTAATTAATTCAGTTTAACCAAGTTAAAGTTAGTTCAACTAGTTCCAAATGATAGAGGAACTAGTATGAGGTCAGACAGTGGGGTGCTGCTCCATGTGTTCAACCAGTTAACTAACGTTTCACTCATAAATAACTCATTCATGTCAAATATGAAAGTTACCCAGTTGAGCTTGGATTTCAAGGGGAGTGTAATATCAATTATATAATTATCTAAATTATACAGGTGGTGCATATAGTCAGAGGAAGAGCCTAAAGGAACTGCACAATCCAATGGAGGAAAATTCCTATTAAATAGGGGCCTAATTCCTCATTGAACAACTCAAGGAAGTAGGAGCTTTGAAATCTAGGAAATTGGCTAAGTATTGGCCAAGTCTTGTCTAGGAAGTTGTGAGACAAATAGAGATAGTGCAGAAGTTTCTCGAGCTTGAGAAAAGCATTGTAATCTTCTCATATTTTCCGACTAACGTGATATATAGATAGAAGGGGTTTTTAGCTATGGATTTCCTTAGGAAATCATTACATAATGTGTTGATTGAATTCTTTATCTTGTATGCTTCATGATTTATCGAGCATTTAATTGTTTTCGTTGATAAGTAGAGTAGATTCAAGTCTATTGTTTTAGTAAATTATAATTAGCAGTTTGAATCTATAAGGAATTTCTACATCAACCAAATCCATAACTCCCTTTGGTGACCTGCTATAAATAATTTAAAATGGACTCTTTCGCATAAACATATCGATTGAATCATTGTAAGCAAATTCAACCTAAGCCAAAACCAAATCCCATTGTCTTGATTTTCCTCCACTCAAACTTCTCAACAAACTTTGAAGGCTCTGGTTAACCACCTCAATATATCCATTCATTTATGGATGGTATGTGGAATTGTGTAACAACTTAAAACTCATTTTCTTCCAAACTACCCTCCAAAAATGTCCAATAAATTTGGTATCTTTGTCAAAGGTGATACTCCATGGTAGTCCATGTAACGCTACAATTTCTTAGAAGAACAAAACAACTACTTCAGTAGCATAATCATCTTACATGGTATAAAATGTACCATCTTTGAAAACTTGTGAACTACAATCACCTAGAATTGTGACATCCTTGTGTTCTAGGTAATCCCAAAACAAAGTCCATACTTACATCTTCCCAAGGCCTCTCTAGTACTAGCAGTGGAGTACACAACCCTGTTTTGTGATTCCTTTTTCTAACTAAAAAATCCTACAACACTCAACAAATTTATTAACATTCTTGTTGATGTTGGGCCAAACACATCTCTTCTTCACTAACATTATGGTCTTGTCAACACCAAAATATCCACCCAAACCTCCACTCTATAGTTCTTGAACAAGGTTCAAGTGCAACAAACTCTAGGGAATGCACAAACTTTGATTCTTAAGCAATAACCCTTCTTGGAAGTGGAAATCTAAATCTAGATTTATATTAATACTCCAAGGTGCCTTGCACGCCTTCTAGGCTAGCACAAAATATGCATCCTCTTCATACAACTCCTTCATACATTCCAATCTCACAACTTCAATTGACTAGGTATTCAACAACATTATCCTTCAACTTAATGCATCAAAAACCTTATTTGATTTTCCAACCCTATTTTTGAATAAAAATGTGTAACTTTGTGAAAATTCCATCCATTTGAATGATTTTGATTTAGCTTACATTGATTATTGATGTACTTCAATGCCTTATGATCAGTAATAAGATGAAATCCTTTGGGAGTGAGTAATATTGCCATTTCTTCAAAGTTTATACAAGAGTAAATAACTCTTAATCATAAACATAGTACTTCTTAGTATCATTTAACTTCTCTCTTAATAATGCAACTGGTCCTCCTTGTTGACTCAAAATTGCTTCAATTGTTGAACTAGTTACATCACAGTCCACATGAAACACCTTATAAAATATGAAAGTGCCAAAATTGCTAGTTCAGTGACCTTTTTCTTCAAGATTTAAAATGATTTCATGGCTTCTATTATCCATTAGAAAATCCAATTCTTCATATGTCCTGTTAGTGGTTCACAAATCTTGCTAAAATTTCAGATTAATTTCCTATAGAAGCCCACTAAACCATTAAACCTTCTCTCATCAAAGGTAAACTTAGGTGTTGGCCAATCCAAAATGGACTTTACCTTTTTAGGATCCATCTTCAAGCCTTTCTTGGAAATTACAATTCCCATGTACACTAACTCCTCCTTCAAAAAGGTACACTTTTTCAAATTTATTAGCAATTTCACTTCCCTCAAATGTTGTAAACTCACATGCCCTAGTTGTTATTTCTTGGTCTTACTAAAGATCGTATTTTCATCTCGATATACAACAAAATAAATACACAAAAATGGTTCAAATACTTCATTCATAAGTCTATAAATATGATAGGAGCATTTGTTAACCCAAACAACATGACTAGCCATCCAAACAATCCATCCTTTGAATTAAACTCTATCTTCCTTTTGTCATCTTCCCTTATCTAAATTTGATGTTATCCACTCTTAAAATTGACCTTTGAAAAGAACTTGGCCCCACTCAAAAAATCCATGAGGTCATCTATCCTAAGTAAGGGAAATATATACTTGATAGTGATCTCATTAATAGATCGTGAATATGTACATATTCACCATTCACCTCCTTTCCTAGGTGCCAACACTACTAGCACAAAAAATGACTTAAACTCTTTATAATTAGTCCTTTGTTAAGAAATTATTGTACCTGTCTATTCACTTCTTCACTTCCTTCTGGAGTCATCCAATAAGGAGATTTATTAGGCACACATGACCTTGGTATAAAGTCAATCTAATGTGGTACTTGTTGGAAAATCATCCACAATAATATGCTTAAATTACTCCAATAAAGGTTGAATATCCAATGGTATAGAGTTCATCTTCCCACCTTCTTGGACTTGTTTCAGTGTTATGTCCAAATAAACTTGAACCTACCTCCATTTCTTCAAAAAATCCTTAGCTAAACACAACATAATTCATTTGCTATTGCTCACATCTTGATTACTATTGCTTCCCTTGCTGTCATTGTAATTTCCATCATTGCTTCCAACTTGCATTGTTATCCAACCTTTATGTTAAAACTTATTTTTCATACCATCATGGAAAGCATTTATAAAAAATAACCATGGTCTTCCGAGAAATACATGGCATGGATCCATGTCTACTACATCACATAGTACCTATTTATTGAACCTTCCAATATGAAAATCCATCAAGAATTGATTTGTGATGGTCACTTGTTGTCCCTTTTGTAACCATGAAACTTAATATGGATTGGGATGAGAAACACATTTTAGTTTTAGTTTCTCCATGACTTATGTGTATAAAAAAAATTTCGTACTTCCACCATCTATGACTAGATTGCAACTTCTACCATGAATCTTACATTTAGTCTTAAAAGTTTTTCTGTCTATTTAGGTTCTTCTGCTATCTTCTTTTCAGGTTTAATAAAAACCCTTCAAAACATTAAATTCTCACATTTTTCCTAATGAGTGAAAATTGCATTTTCACTACAAGTGGTTGCTTCATCTGCTTGCGTGACCTGTGTTTGAGCTTCACTTTTTATTTCTACCTTATGCCCTCTAGTCTACATACGTAGCAAGTAATAATATACTTACCATTTTCTCTTCTGATTCCTTTGCCTGCTCCAGTGCCATTTATTCATTTATTATTAATGGATTCATTTCTCTTTTCATTTCCTCTACCAATTCTTGCTCTACCCCTGTCTCTGGGTCCTTTTCTTTAAAAATTATGTTGTTATTTTCTATCAAGATTTTTTTCCACTTTCAAAGAAACTTCATACGATTTATCCACATTCTGAGAAGAAATGTCTGCTCATCTAATCTTGAATCTAATGTATTAACCAATTCACATATCTTTCCAATTCTTAATTAAATGTTTCTTTAATCCCTGACTTGAATGATAGCTTAAAAAATTCCTTAGTGTACTCTTGGACATCAACACTTTTTTCCATAGTTTTGTACTTTCTTACACAAATTCTATTGGTAATGAACATGTAGGAATTTCTCCTTGATTTTTCTCACCATCTTCCTCTAGGTTCTAATATTCTCTCCTCCGTTGTCTACTATGTACTTTTGTAACACAACCCACCAAAGTGCAACATGTCCCTTTAACTTGGTCATGGAAAAATGAACGTGGTTGGGGTCTTAATTTTTTTTGCATTGAAAGTACCTTTCAAGATCTCATATCCAATCAATGAAAGCCTCAAACTCTAAACTACCATCATAGCATGAAAATTCCATCTTTGTGATATATTTTTCTTTTAGAAAGGATATCAAACATACTGTTGGGCCCACTTCCTCAACATTTCCTACTTCAATCTCATCTTCTGACTTGGAGTCTGCTTGAGCATCCCCAAGCCTTTGATTTTCTAGGTCTTCTATTTTTCTTCTAAATTCCTCCAATTTTTTTTCCTAGAATCTCTTTATGCTTCTCTTTCCCTACATGGAAACATTCCTACAAGTTGTATAATTGCCCTCATTCTCACTAACATTCATAGGCCTTCTCTAGGATTGGTTTCTCACAACTTTCCCTTTAGTAAATTTGTTGAACAACCCCTCTTGGATCCAACCACAGTCACAAATTATAGAAGTAATGACAAGAGTGAAATCTCGGGAGCATAAATGAGCTTTAATACCACTAGACACAGGGGATCATATAATCCTATACAAAACCACTACAGGAACTTGGTCTCTACCCATAGAGTGGAAATCTATTTGCATGCTAACATTAACATAATTTAAATACTAACACATACAATTAATAAATTGAGAAATTTACTAGAGACAAGAGACAATAACAAATTTTCATTCACTATTCACACATATCAAATTGTTCTTACAATCTATGTACAATCCTGCTCTGCATTATGCCTCTACATACACACCATTTGTTTCATTACCAAACACATGTCATTGTTCCTCTTCTTTTTTGTTCCAGCTTCATATTCCAACTTCACGAGATTCTCCTTCCTTAGTCATTTCATAATCTAACCATCATTCCCTTGGATACTGAGAAATCATGATGGTTTGACGTCCTCAAACATTTTCCAATATAGTCACCATTCACTTGCATATTAAACAATCATAGTGGTTTGAATTTCTCAGCCATTTCCCAATCCAATCACCATTCCCTTGCATATTGAACAATCATGTTCGTTTAAATCCCTCGTTTAACTCCTAGCTTAATCAATATTTCCTTGCATAGGTGGCCATTTATTTACCATGAAGTCCCTTGAGACACATGGAATCATTGTAAGTCATGATACATCGTGTTGAAGCAGAGTTGTGACACTATAACAACACCAATGTCACAACGCACTAACAATAGGGTGGTGTTGTAACAAGGCAATGTCGCAACACTATAATAACAATGGATAATGTTCTAACAACATGCCAATGTTGAAATAAAACGGTGTTGCAAAAACGAAAATGACAAAGCATTGCAACAACAACAATGTCACAACAAGGTGGTGTTGCATCACTCTTATTTTATCCTCAAAACTACTAACTGAAATTGATCAATGCAGATTGCTTTTGGCTAAAGATGATTTTTGCATCAAACATACATTACATTATGTATATATTTAACACAACCACTTGGAAAACTCACACATATATCTCCATATCCTTTAATTTCATGTGATCTATCATCTCCCATATAAATATTAGCACCATTACTATCCTCATGATATGTTCCAACCCAATCCTAATTTCATGTCATGTGAATAGAAACAATAGAATTAACAAACCATGCATTCACATCATCAATTTATGTTTACAAAGCAATATCTAAAATTAACAACTTTATATTTTTGAAATATTTATTGATTGTTGCTTTTATCAACAAAATTACTTATCTGTCTTCTATGCTTGGACTCATTAAACTTATTTTTCTTGCAATCTTTGGCATAATGTTCAAACTTACCACAATAGAAGCATCCATCCTTCCTCTTCACATTGGTATTTGTTCTTGATGATGCCATGCCTTCATGTGCTTCTTCATGTGACTAGCCTCCTTTGTCCTTTCTCATGGTTTCCCTTTGGCTATCAATGCCAAATCTTAACTCTGATATTTACAACTAAGATTATTTCTTCTTTCTTCCTCTTGCAAAATAATACTTAACAATTCATCAAATGTAGGTGGATTTAATCTAGCTATAAGTATGATGATAAAAATTTGATCACCAAATGTTCCATTCAATGAAACTGTAACTTTCACCAAGCTTATGTTTAAGCTCTTTGTTTCTAGAAAGAAAATTACTAATATTTTTGTTTTACTCCATTTTAGTTGAGAGAAAGCTACTTTTTTTAAAACAACACTTGACTTGTATTTGTTTTTTCATACAAATATTTAAAACAATGTCACTAACTTAATGAGAACTGTAACCTCAAAACGAGAACTCTAGCCCAAAAACCCTTCTTTTGTGCAAAAAACATGAAAACACACCCTAAAATCTAAAAGTAGTGATGCTACATCACATTTCCTTTTGGGGTTAAATTCCAACATTTTTTTATACATGACTTAAAAATGAAAATCATGATCAAAGAAAACCTTAAAATTCTAACAATTTTCAAACATGGCATTAAAGATAAAATATCGACTCCGAAAAACCTTAAAATTATAACATTTTTTAACCATGGAATCAAGAAAAATATAATAAGTACAAAAAACTTTAAAATTTCAACATTTTTCAAACATGGCATTAAAGATAAAATATCGACTCCGAAAAACCTTAAAATTATAACATTTTTTAACCATGGAATCAAGAAAAATATAATAAGTACAAAAAACTTTAAAATTTCAACATTTTTCAACCATGGCATTATAAACCAAATACGATGACAAAAAAAACTTTAAAAATCAACACATAAATAAAAGTGTAATTCTACCAAGAGCAATTTCTTTTAAAGGCTAAAAGTATAGTTCTTTTGACATCTTCGCCTAAGTTAACCCAATTTAAATGGGCACTAAATTTGAAATATCTTTGAACTATCATTTATAAAATCACTATTAATATACACAAAATCATGAAAAACACCGTTAAAAAAATGATGTAACACAAATTTTAGTTAAAAATATGAAAAATTTAAATTTTTTTAAACAATTTTTTAACCGTGATGAGAATATTGTATTAAATAAAAGTTTGTACCTGGATCGCGGCTTGTATAGCAGGCAAGTATAATGAAAATTATTCATTCTAGCTATAGTTGTAACCCCATGATGGTATTTATTATCAATAACTATTAGTTGTTTTACTATTCTAAAGGATACAAAGTCTTTGGAGGTGTAGATTCTCAAATAGAATTGTAGATACAAAAAAAATTTACACAACATATCAAACCCACCATTGAGGAATAGTTGTGAGAGAAGGAATATCAATTCTCATTAGGACTCTTGTGTCCAATTTTACACCTTTATTGGCAAGATCATTGCAACATAATTGTTCATTTTCAAAACATGAAAGAAGCTAATAATAGAGAAGACTAATTTCAAAATCTTGATTTAATCAATAATTCTCTGCTACTTGCAATACCTGGGCAAATATCCATGAACACGATGATGTATAACCAATGGTAAAACCCCCCAACACTACCAAATCTTTGATGTTTTCTTATTTGACAAAAAGGAGTCCTTGTAGTAATTCATATGCCTATGCCGCATTATTTGCATGATTGCCTAACCCCAAACCATACTCAATTTCATTTTTTCCATTGGAGATGAGAATAATCCCTTTCACTCCTGACACCCCTTTTTTTAAAACAAATTATTATTATTATTATTATTATTATGATTATTTAGTAAATCAACAAAATCTATTAATTCATGAAAAATTTACATCGTGAGCTGCATCATTTCAAAACAGCCCTCACCGCATTTCGACCAAACTTGTTGGCCATGGGGTAAAGACAAAAGGATATAAACAATAGCATATAAAAATAAGAGACCAAAATCGGATTTCCCATATAAAATAGAACCACCTAAGGAACTAAATACAACCCATTAACATCATTAACTAGCAAGGTCATCGCCACATAGCTCACAAAAGGCCTTGTGGACGTGAGCCTCCATATGTGCCATCATCCTTTCAAATTTATCTAGCCTTTCCTAGAGCCGCTTCTAACCCTGCCAAAGGGAGACCAACCAATCAATAATGTGCCATTAATTGTGTTAGATGTCATTCATGAACAAGATAACCTCGTTGTGATCATCATGTTAGTCTCTAGCCAATTGTTCCACTGCTTCAGACACTTGACAAATTTGTATTTCTAACACATCAAAAGGCGGAGGAAGTTCGACTCAACCCAACAACTCTACCTGTTGTTTCTCAATCCCCTCACTCTCGTCTTGTTGCACCACGCGGTGACCTCCTCCTTGCCCACATGGCCCAAACCTTGGGTGATCCCGACCTCTCTAGCATTGCATAGTGTCCCATCTGACCGTTGAATTTATCCCAAGCGAGAAATCCAATCCAGAAAACCAACTTCTAGGGCAGATAGTTCACCAACACATAAAGAATACTGAGATAACCTCTCCAACTCAACATTTCATTCCCCACATGGCCAACTAGATGGTGTGAGTTTGTCGATACACCCCTCTGCAAAGCCCCCTCCTTGACAGACGACCAAAAACCTTCACCACCTCAAAGAGAGGACAACAAGAATCTACCAACACCCCACTAGACTGGCCCTCTAGAGACAAAAGTATATAGGAAGAAAAAGCAGACATTGCACTGGGGGTGCCATTATCCCCAATGAAGATTTAGCCAGACTCAAAGAGTCACCACTTGTCGCCACAAGAACCCCATAAATCAAAAGGAAACAAAGAAAGAAAATTAAATCGAAAATAAGTATCTGCACCACTGGGAGAAGGGACAAAATGATAACATGAAATAATGACCCAAAAAAAAGTGTGTATGTTGGAACAAAATTTTCTCTTTGGGGGTAAATTTTCAACATTTTTAAAAATGACAGTAAAAACCATTTTTTTTTGCGCAAAAAACACCCTGAAATAAAAAAGTGTTGATATTGGCATCAACATTTTTTTTGCTGAAATTCGAACATTTTTTAGCATTGACATTAAAAATAAAATACCATGACTCCAAAAATCATTAAAATTCTATAGTTTTCAACAATAAGTTGAAGATAAAATATCACGACTTCAAAAAACCTAAAATTTCTAACAATTTTCAACCATGGTGTTATGACTCTGAAAAATGTTATAATTTTGGCATTTTTCAACCATGTTGTTAGATATGAAATATCATGACTCGAAAAAACCTTAAAATTTCAACACTTTTCAACCATGGAATTAAAAACAAATATTGTGACTATAACAAACTTTAGATTTTGAACATATTTCAAGATCAAATATTATGACTGAATTAAACCTTAAAAATAAATACCTAAATGAAAAAGTCATTATACCAAATGTTAAAAATATAGTTCTTTTAAAATCTTAGCCTAAGATAGTTACTTGGCACATTGCAATGAAAACATAAATATCAACCATCAAATTGACACATAGTGGGAGTGTTCTTAACACATTGCAATTGAAACTTGAAGATCAACTATCAAATTAACACATAACGGAGACGAACTTGAATCATTGTAATGAAAACTGAAAAATCAACTATCAAATTGACACATATTGGGGTCGGGTTGCTAGTCAAACATCAACATAACCCCTAGAGGGAAAAAAGAAAAATCAATAAAAAAAGAAAAATCGTAACAAAAAAATGATAATAATTAGTAAAAAATAAAATAAAATAAAATTATAACATTAAAAAAAAAGAAAGAGTAAAATGACCCAAAAAAAATCAAATATAAAAAAACGAATAAAAAACCAAAAAAAAAGAAATAAACATAAAAATGAAAAATAACCCATTTAAAAAAATATATAGATATATATATATAATAATCTATATATATATATATATATATATATATATTATATATATATATATTATATATAAACCCAGCCTCCCACCCCCCCCAGCTACCAAGGGGTCTGGGCGGGAGTGGCAGACAAATTTTATTTATTATTTGTTTAATGGTGTTTTGTGTGTGTGTATATAAATAACATTTGTCTGCCACTCCTGCGCCATGACCCTTGGTAGCTGGGCGGGGTGGTAGGCCAATTATATCTATATATATATATATATATATATATATATATATATATATATATATATATATTATATATATATTATCTTTTATTATTATTATTATTATTTGTCTTTTTTAATATTTTTTGTTTTTGAGAACTTCTGGAATCCTGTGTGTTTTGTTTGAAGAGCCCAACATTTCAGGTGAACACTTCACCCATCTTCAAGAGCATGAAGTTTAACTGATGATAGGAAGAGTTCTTGCCCAAAATATATAGAGAATGGGGAATAATTAGTCGTTATAGATGGTGAGATTAAAGGAACGTTGCATAAACGATAATTTTGACTGAAAATATAGAGAGAGAAATAATTGAATTAAATTGAAATTATAATATCCAAAGATTTGTTAGTTAAATTAAAATTATTGAAAAAATGAATATATATATATATATATATAAAGTAAACTTAAGAACAAAATTCAAAAAGAGGGGCAAACACTGCAGTTAAAAAGTATTATTATTTTATTAATTATATCAAAGACACAATTATATAATTTAAGGTTATATTACTATTAATATAAAAATAAATCAAACTGGAATGCAATTGAATTACAATACATAAATGTAAAAATTATGATTGGGGATAGTCAAAAGTCAAAAGGTCAAGATGTGGAATGAAATATTATTTAAATTATTAAATACCCTTATTTTATTAATCATATCAAAGATGGTTAAATTGGAAAGGTAATTTAATAAGCAAATTAAATCAATCAAATGTTGAGATGAGGAATAGAACTCACTATGTAAAGAAAAATATTAATCATAAGAAGAAATCTATAAGGAAGGGAAAGGGAAGGAGAATACTTATAAAGGAGAGAAATAGAGGGAATAAGGGGTTAGGAAGGGTTAGAATTTAAATTAAAGAGAAAGAGTTTAGATGATAAGAAATGGATGATGGGCTTCCAGGATAGGCTTAATTGGTATCCATCATCCCGGTTAAAATTATTAGGATTTTTTCAATTTCAAGGGCCTTTCTAATGACCTGGTTTGAATGATATGGGGTAGAAGTTAAGATTTTGGTTTTGTTAAAACAAATAAGGTGTTTGGTAGAATGTGAGTGCTCAACAATGACAGATTTTGCAATGTGGTTGTGGAAGGTGTCAACCATATGTTCTTTCAACCAAGCTTTGAAGGATCTTCCAGTTTGTCCCATGTAAGACATTCCATAGGAGTAGAGAGTCTCTTGGACTCTGGGACCTAACATAGGGTCATTTTTATCCTTGGCTGATATGAACAGTTGGCTAAGGGTTTCTTGGGGCTTAAAGAGGGTTTTGATGTTCTTTTTAGGGAGCATCTTAGATAAATGACCGGTAACCCCTCAAATGTAAGGAGGGGTTACTTTGGCTAAGGGAGGGGTACTAGGATAGTTTTCCCAAAGAAAAATCCTATCACTCCAAAGTTCTTAAGTTTAATGGTTACTCCACTTCCCAGATTAATAAAGCCTTCCTCTCTGGTTTCCATCCCCATCATAAAAATCATCCCAACACCCCTCGCTTAGCCAAAGTAACCCGTCCTTTCATTCAAGGGGTTATCGCTCATTTATCCAAGATCCTCTCTAAAAAGAACATCAAAACCTTCTTCAAGCCCTAAAAAACCCTTAGTCAGCTCTTCAAACCAGCCAAGGATAAAAATAACCCTATGTCAGGTCCCGTAGTCTATGAGATTCCTTACTCCTGTGGAATGTCTTACATAAGACAAAATGAAAGATCCTTCAAAGATCGGTTGAAAGAACACATAGCTAACACCTTCCACAAACGCATTGCAAAATGCGCCATTGTTGAGCATTCCCATTCTACCAAACACGTTATTTGTTTTAACAAAACCAAAATCTTAGCTTCTACCCCATATCATTTAACCGAGTCATTAGGGAGGGCCTTGAAATTGAAAAACATCCTAATAATTTTAACTAGGATGATGGATACAAATTAAGCCAATCCTGGAAACCCACCATCCATTTCTTATCATCTAAATCCTTTCCCTCTAATTTAAATTCTAACACTTCCTAACCCCTTCTTCCCTTTATTTCTCTCCTTTGTAAGTATTCTCCTCCCCTTTCCCTTGCTTATAGATTTCTTCTTATGATCAATATTTCTCTTTACATAGTCAATTTTATTCCTCATTGTAATATATATTTATTTTTTGTAAGCTGGGCAAGACCTTTTCATTCATTTTATTTCAAAAAGGCAAGTTACAACCGGAAATCAAAGTGTTTAGGTGGCGCCAACCTGCCCAGAGGGAAACCAGATCTGGTGGCCACCTAACTACGTGAAATTCCATCCAAAAACAAAATAATATAAGCATGTCAAGTAATGATAAATATGTCTGAGTGTACTTATACTCCCTATACTCTAAAAACTTAAAACATAAATTAAATTCTGAAGCTGTTGCATATATCTTCTTTTTTTTTTGCTAAGGCAAGCGTAGGTCCTTCTATTTCAATTCAAATTAAGGATACATAATATATAAAAGGGGCGCAATTTCCCAAGCTAAAGCCAAGCCCAAGCCTTGGGCCCACAAACCAAGCCATGAGCCCACAAACCAAGCCTCGGGCCCACAATCCAAGCCTCAGGCCCACAAACCAAGCCTCGGGCCCAAATAAGGTCGTTCGATCATGCCCCGCAGATCTAACAGACCAGGTGAATATCGAGTGACTCAGCAACATGCTCACACTATAATGCCAAAAACGGACCTGAAAAAATAATAAACCATCATTTAAATCCATATTGGGTCTGAATAGATTAATAACCTTCATGCACTTTATCTATCTGAAATGCACCAGATGTCAACGGACTCCAAAATCTTCTCCAACTAGCGTGGAACTTAACTACGCCTTCGGACCCGAAGTCTTATAGAGTCCAATATGAAATACATTTTGGGTCCGAATGGAGGGTTAACCACCGAGGAGTTAGTTGCGCGAAATGAATTATATTTCCGCGATAATGCTGACCTGCTCACTCTTTAGTGAAGTTCTCGACACTAAACCTTAAAAGGATTTGAAGCCTTGTTCCTTTGAAAGTTTCTCGCCTTTTAAATTGTCGACTTGTTCTGTTGATAGTTTCCACCTATTAAACTGATAACTGTAGAATTTCGATAAACAAAGTAAACCCCTATGTTCACTTTTGATCTCCTGCTCAATTTTTTCCTCATGCTGACTAAAAAATCCTCAGAACACGCAGAACACTCTGCTTATACCTCATCCTACTTTTTTCCTATGTTCTAGCAGATCTCCCTATCTATTAATGCCTGTTTGTGGCACTTATCCCTCAAACGGCCTTGAGGAGTCTTTGTCCATTTATATATTTTATTGCTCTTGGCACAAATCACGCCCTCATTTGCCATAATATCCACTAATTTGTTGGTAGTTCTTTGTACATGAGTGAACCTAAGGGTTCTCATGGTGCGCAGGTGGGATTGAATAAGATGATAAACTTGCAGTAATCTCCAGTGTTTTGAAACTTTGTCTGGCTTTGAGCCATTTCATATTTTCTTGACTGAGTTGATTATCAGTTCAGAATCAGCTTCAGTTATGGTATTATGTAAGTTTAAGTCCTTTAATATTCCTAGGCATTGCTCCAAGGCCATGAGCTCTGCCATATTGTTAGTGGCTTCACCAAGATGACTGTGAAAGATGGTTTTTATTAATCCCTGGTCATCTCTTATTACTCCTTCATATCCAGCTATGCCAAAGCTTCCTTTTGAGGCCCCATCAATATTACACTTCATATATCCAGGAGGGGGGGGTTGCCAGAGATCCTTATTAGCTGCTATATGACTAACATTCTTGGTTGTACCCTGGGGGAAGAGCCCTTGAAGACCCAACTGGATCAGAATCTTCCTATCTTGTTCATGAGGTTGGTTCTCACGGGAGGTTTTTATAAGGCTACCAACGGTCTCTTTAATTTGTCCTAAGATCTGATCCATAATGCTCTAGGCAAAACCACTCCTTTTCTTGAAGATTCTATTGGTGTGTTCTTTCCATACATCCCAAATCAGAAAGCCAAGAACTAGTTCCCAAGCTTTGTTGAGAATCTCGTTAGCAGAGAAATTACTCCTCCAATTCCTCAAAGTGCTTTTGATGCTGCCAATGTCCTTGTCAGACTATTTGAAGATTGAAGCTACCCAATTCCACAAGATAGAAGTGAATGGGCATAGGTTGAGAAGGTGTTCCATAGTTTCTTCTTGTAATTTGTAAAGCTGGCACCTTGATGGCCCAATTACCCCTCTTTCCTTAGGTTTTCCCAAGTTAAAATCTTTTTGTGTTGCACCAACCACATGAACAGTTTGATTTTCGTCCAAATTTGATTCTTCCATAGGTCCTTCCAGACCATATCAGGGTTTGGAAAGTCAAGCCCAAGGGCTATTCGCTTGGCCTCTTTAAGGTTGAAGTTCCCTTCATTTTTTTTGCCCCATCTCAGTTGGTTAGAAGAGGTTGAAATCATAATCTTTCTTTGTTCCAAGATAGTTGTGAGAGCTTCCATCGGAGCCTTCAATGGAGAGTCCTCAATATACAACAGATTCTTCCATACTCTCCATTTTCCTTCATTTTTATTCTGCTCCCAGAAGTCATTAACCCTGTGTAACCCTTTGTCATCGTTATCATTCTTAAGATTGTCAAACTCTTCTCTCAGTTGTTTTGTTTCCTGTTGCCAATTATCCTCCCAAAACCAAGCAAGGTTTCCATCTTTGATTTCCCAAAAACTATGTTTCTGAACAATAGCTCTGTTCTCCCAAGCTTTGTTCCAGATATGGGAACCTTTGATTATTATAGACATTCTGATGAGCTCCCTTTCTTGCTAATTGTTTGCATATTTCTGTTTCCAAACCTTGGCCCAAGGGGCATCTGATTCCTTTAGCCATCTCCACCAAAGTTTAGCCCCTAGAACTTTGTTAAGGATTTCAGGGTCATCTAGTCCCAAATCTCCATGTATCTTTGGTTTACAGATCTTTTCCCAGGCTACCAGAGCCCATTTCTTTTTCTCTCCCCCTCTACCCCAAAAAAAATCTCTTTGAATATTTCTAATGTGTTGCATCACTTCTTTAGCAGTTGGAAGTGCTGAAAACATGAAAATAGGAATAGTATGTAGGATGGATTTTGTAAGCACTAGTCTTCCTGCCAAATTCAAAGCCCAGTTTTTTCATTTCCGATTTTGTCCTGAAGTTTATTAATAACGGGCTCCCAAACAATCTTGCTTAGAGGTACGTCTGTTAGAGGAACTCCCAAATACTTGGAGGGTAATAATTCTCTTTGAAAACCTAGAATTCTGGTGAGGTTTCTTTGTATAGCATTATCAATATTAAAAAAGAAAATCTTTGATTTGGTAAGGCTTACCTCAATACCTGTAGCTAAAGCAAAGTCTTTCAAAATTTGATTGAAGGCAAGAGCTTCTTTGACTGTAGGTGTGCCCTATAGCATGGTGTTGTCCACAAATTGTTGGCAAGTCAAAGCATCCCCATTCATGGTGAGTTTGAGCCCCTGAATTTTGCCTTCTACTCTGGCCGCTTTGATTGCATTTCCCAGCCCTTCCATCATCAGAATAAAGAGGAATGGTGAGAATGGATCTCCTTGTCTAAGACCTCTTGTAGGCTTGAAGGTTTTGGATGGTGAGCCATTCAACAGAATTGAGAAGGTTGAGGTGGAGACGAGGGCTATTACCCATCTTATCTAGTTATGGTCAAAGCCATATGCCTTTAGAAATTCCCTGATGTAAGCCCAACTAAACTTGTCATAAGCCTTTTCAAGATCAAGTTGTATTATCATGCCTGGCTGCTTATTAGTCTTCAAAGAGTGGATCACTTCGTGAGCTTGAATGATATTATTTAGAATTTGTCTACCTTCCACATATCCTGTTTGCTCCTCAAACACTAGATTTGGAAGAAGGGGCTTGAGCCTATTTGCAATTGTTTTGGAAATGATTTTGCATATCACATTGCATAATGTTATGGGTCTGAATCTATCTGGTGCCATAGCATTTTCCTGCTTTGGGATCAAGGCTATGAAAGAGGTATTAAGCGCTTTCAAAACAATTTTGTTTTTCCTTGAGTCCTCTACCACCTCTAAAATGTCTTGCTTGACTATGTTTTAGCATGCTTTGAAGAAGTCAACGTTAAAACCATCCGAGCCAGGAGCTTTCCCATTTTGCATTTCTTTGATGACTTCACTGATCTCTTGTTCATTCACTGGCCTGTTAAGATTATGATTATCTTCTCATCACAAGCCTAGGAATGTGTTTAGTGAAGTCATTGATAAAATGTGATCTATCTATGAGGAGCTCCTCTGCTATGCCTCGGAAATGTTGAACAAGAGCAGATTCTATTTCTTTGTGGGTATTGCGTTATTTTCCTTGCGTATCTTTCAGTTTTAGAATGCTGTTATGAGATCGATGATCCATTGTGGATTTGTGAAAAAACCTTGTATTCCTGTCTCCTTCCTTTAACCATTGAAATCTAGATTTTTGTTTCCAGAATATTTCCTCTTGCTTACATAGGCCTTCCCATTCCTAATGAAGCAAATTAGCTTGCTTCTTACCCTCCTTGGTGAATCCCTTTGTGATGAGCTCCTGGTTAATTTCTTGAAGCTTTCCTTCAACTATTTTTTTTTGCTTCAAAGATATTGCTAAACTCATTCTTGTTCCAATCTTTAAGCCTTAGTTTGATGTGTTTCAGCCTCCACTGCAGAATGAACAATTTAGTACCTTGAACATTCAAACCTTCTGTCCACCATTTTTTTTATATTGTCGTTGAAGTTCGGGTGGGTCAGCCAAATATTTTCAAATCTGAAAGGTCTATTTCTTGGTGTTCCTATAAAGGATGCTTCTAATTGAATGGGCTAGTGGTCCGAGCCTCCAAAAGGGAGAATCATAGCTGACAAGTCAAGGCCTGAGAGGATAAGGTCCTCAGAGATAATGAATCTATCAAGTTTAGAGGCCACCTGAGCGGCCCCTCCCCTTTTATTGTTCCAGGTGAAGATTCCATTGGAGGTTTCTGTATCTACTAGCTTCATGTTGGTAATGAAGTTCTAAGAAGCTATGGAATCCCTGCCTAGAGATCTAGTTCCTCCTTTTTTTTCTGAAAGAGATTTGATCATATTAAAATCCCCTCCTAGAATCCATGGGATGCCCATATGTCTTTCTCTTAGCTCCTCCAAAGATGTTAGAAGCTTGAATTTATCTTCAAGCTTTTGAGGACCATAGACATTCGCGATGAGATAAACTTCCTTGTCCCCTAAAGGTTGGATGACCACTGAAAGGTAGTTTCTGGATCCTTCAGCATCTAGGATTCCAAGTTTTTTAGGGTTCCACATTGTAAGAATTCCTCTTGCTGCATTGTTTGCTTTAACCTCTAGATATTCATTCTTAATAAGCCACTTGTTGTGTATCTCTCTTATTTTATCTACAAAATATTTTGTTTCTTGGATAAAAACCAAATCTGGTTTTTCTTCCTTCATTCTATTGTTGAGATTCCATTGTTTCCTTTTACTTCCTAGACCCCTAATATTCTATGTTGTAAGCTGCATTAAGAAAGATTTGTAAATGAGTAACTAGTTAGGTCTTTCATCTTACCTGAGTTTATCATGAGTTTTCCACATTCCATCAGCAACTCATTTTGTCTTTTTCTTCCTCTTTTTCTCCTTGGGTTCTTGGGAGCTTGTCCCTCTGTTTCCTCCATAGTTTTGACCCCTCCGTTATCCTGACTATCATGGTTTCTTTTTACTCCAGAACCCTTTGCCTAAGTTCTCTCGAGGAAGAGTTGTTATACTCTGTTAAATTCCTCTTGAGGTAGTGAGTCCACTCCTCTGGTAGTTCCTTCCTCCATGAACTTTTCTAAATCGATATGTTCCCTTTCTAATATGTCCTACAATTCATGTTCCTCCGTTCCTACTTCGCTTGAGGGAATTTCTTGGTCCCTATCAAGTTCCATCGTGCTGGGCTAATCCTCCTTTTGTTGATTTTGGTCAGATCTATCCTCCATGTTGTCCTCCTCTTCCTTTTCTACTGGATTGTCCTTCAAAACTTGTTTTACTTTCTCCTCCCCCTCTTCTTATTCTAATATCTTGAACTTATTATGACTAGGCTGTTTTTCCTCATAGATTTTTTTTGGTTCTTTCTTCCTCCTTTTCCTTTGCCTCCTGCTTTGGTAAGGCTTTCAGTCTCTTTACGTGAGGTTACTTTGAAACTGCTCTCCATCTTATTTAAAGGATAGTCTTTGAAGAGGTGCCTGTGTTCGTGGCATTTGCAGCATCTGAAGGGTATATGCTCGTAATCCACCACCTATACCCAATCTTCATAAAAAACTTCTAGAATTATTTCTTCCGGAAAATCCCCAGAAAGGTTCATTTCCACGCATATTCTGGCAAAGAAGGTATATTTCCTACGTAGTGTGGCCTTTGATATTTTTATAAATTGCCCTAGCTTATCACCTATGGCTTTTAGTGATTTCGGCAGCCAATAATCTAGAGGTAGGGAATAAAGTATTATCCATAGCGGCATCAAAGTAAATGTTTGTCGCTCCGGGACGAAGTTCATCACCCAAGGTCGCATATAGAGACTTGCAACCGCATAGAAGTAGTGTCCTCCTTCAAATATTTTGTCCTTATCCTCAAGGTTAGTAAACATAACTGTGAAGAAACCCTTGGATCTAATGTGTAGATATATGTCTCCCTTAGGTTTCCAATGATTCTTTATCCACGTGTGTAGGGTCTTCTCTGTAGACCACAACCCCATGAATGTGCAAATCACTGCATAACTTTCCATGTGCTCCCTGTGCGCCTGTAGGGCTAGGTCACTTAACACCACTCGGGATGTAATGGAAGCCTTCAGTTTACATGGTCCTGTCCGAATTCTGGAGTCAGCTTTTTGACTATTTACTTCTGTATGTTTCTCCCTTCTGACTTCCTCTTGCGTTTTAGCCATACTCTGTGCTCTGCTATTTGCTTGTTTTCTTCTTTCTGTATACCCAATTTCCACTTCCATGGGCTTCTTGAAATGATTAGAGACTACATGACTATAGGAGGGAGTAGAACTACCCCCTTCTCACCCCTCCATGGTACCCAACTCCAGTATTCTACTTCAAACCCTAGTTCTGCGTGTTTTCCTTCCTCTCCCTCCAAACTCCAAAATCCTTGCTGCATATATCAAAAGACAAAACAAAGATGAAATTATCATGCTACTAATTGTCAGATGAATCCATGGGAGATGGATCCTTCGCACTAGAGCCTGGAAGCTCAATTTGTGGGATGCAAGAAATGTGTTGTTCGATGTGACTGAGGCAACCATTCTGCTATTGAAGTTGAAAATGAATCTGGTGAAATTCCTTGCGAAAATTTGGGAATCCTTCAGTAGTTTTGGGTGAGTCCTAAGGGAGGTGCACCAACGCTTTGGCTACTATATTTTTCATCAACCAATACAAATACACAGTTTTCTTATACTTATAAGATCGACCATGAGAGTGACTAGGATTAGGCGCCAAGACTTTCTAGTCTCCCAAGTCAATTTCTATATCTATAACTTGTTGATTAAGTTCAGCTTCCTACCCAACTATGAGGGGATGTACCTAAGGTGAGATGCCCTCGTGGTAAGCATTGGAGGCATATCTTATGAGGTGAGAGGTTGTTTTACGACCTCAGATTCTTCCTAAATGGGAATGGGCTTGGTACCTTCACCCGTCTGTGTTGCTTTCTTTTCATGAACGCGGGTACCTCGAGCAAGAGGGAAAAAAACAATAAGTTAACCGACAACTTACCCTGTAGTGAGCAGTGAAAAGGGAATGGGGATAATTTTGGAGCCCAAAACAATACCACCAACCCTGCCATGAGTGGAGCTCGGTGTAGGCTTGAAATGAGAAGCAAACGAGCCATAACCATATAAACCCAGAAAAATGACAAAATACAACCAAATAAATACTAGTATCATTGCCCCAGGGAACCAGACAAATATAATACAAAGTTTGTCTTATCTTCCCCTCCCATAGTTTCCCGTGCGCGAAAGAAAAATACTATAGTAAACAGAGACAATAATGCAAAATATAGACAACCCCTCATAGATATAATCAATTTCCATCCAAAACCCATGATGAGACTTCCTTCAAACTTCCAACACCAAAACATAGCCATTCCTCCATGCAACAAGAAGAACTATGTGACTAGCAATGGAAGCAAGGCAACAAAAAATTAAACTAGGAACATACCCGAAGAGAGCGACCGGAGTAGACTGTAAGTCGACAACCACCCGATGGAGAACCATGAGAAGCACCTTCTCAAAGCCACAACATTCCTCGAACAAAACACGAAGTTTCCTTTACAAGCATATAAATTAGTTGCCACCACACCATAAAATCCAGAGAACCTCGACTTTATGCTCTCCCTGCCACCTTCGTTAATCACATTGAATGATTGCATGCGAGAGGCCACTGCTCCATGTGCCTTATCCATGTGGAGGGTGGTAGATCATCGACTGTATCCCATAATCATGACAGAATGACGTTTGCAAGTCCCGAAACCTTCGGCTCACACCTCGATCGGGGATGATTCCTCATTGTAATATTTAATTAATTTAATTTGCTTATTAAATTACCTTTCCAATTTAACCATCTTTGATATAATTAATAAAATAAGGGTATTTAATAATTTAAATAATATTTTATTCCAAATGTTGACCTTTTGACTTTTGACTATCTCTAATCATAGTTTTAACATTTATATATTGTAATCCAATTTCATTCCATTTTGATTTATTTCTATATTAATAATAATAATATCCATTTTTAAGGTCATAGCCAAGCCAGACACAAAATTGGTGTATGAGACCCCCTTGTTTGTGGGACAAGGGACCCACCTCCACGCAGCGATTTGACTGCTAAGTCTACGAAGGCATACATACTCTACCCCCCTCTGGTTTTGAACCTGTGACCTCTTAGGAGGAAATACATGCTCTTAACCATTAGGCCCACTCAAGCTGTATTATAACCTTAAATTATATAATTATATAATTACGCCTTTGATATAGTTAATAAAATAATAATACTTTTTAATCCCAATGTTTGCCCCCCTTTTTTGCATTTTGACCAATTTTAAATTTGTAGTCTCTTAAGTTTAATTTATTCATTTTAATCCTTTTATTTATTTATATATATTCATTTTTTCAATCATTTAAAATTAACTAACAAACCTTTGGATTATAATAAATTTTAATTTAATTTTAATTTTAAACCAATTATTTCCCTCTACAGTTTTAGTTAAAATTATCATTTATGCAACATTCCTTTAATCTCACTATCTCTAACAACTAATTCTTCCCCCATTATCTATATATTTTGGTCAAGCACTCTTCCTATCATCGATTAAGCTTCCTGCCCCTGAAGATGGGTGAAGTGTTCACCCAAAACATTGGGTTGTTCAAATAAAACACACATGATTCCATAAGTTCTCAACAACATTATATCACTGACTATGGAAACATACATGCTATAATCTTTTTTGTTTCTTTAAATAATTTTTGTTTTTTTTGTTTTTTAATACATTTTTTTAAATGGTTAAGTAACACACACACACACACACATATAAGTGCATACTTGAGACATAAAAAGATTTAAAATGTAAAAAATATGCCAAAAAAAATTGATGCTCTTCAAAATCCACATGAAAATTAACTACATTTAAAAAAAATTGTCCATACTTAATATATTAGAAAATTTAAAGTATCAAAAATATGCTCCCAAAACAAAATGTGTATTCTGAATCAACACTTTTAAAAATGAGATGATTTTCCGTTACCTCTACAAAAGTGAGAACTCGGTTTAATTCTCATTTGATTGGTTATTGTGTTTGAGCCCAGGCGACTGACCAACACCACAGAGGGATTTCCACCACCTTTAACACTCACTTTCCCCAAAGACCTAGCTCTTTCCAACTCCATTGCAGAACACCAGACCATACCCATCAATGCCTTCAATAAGAGAATAAGAGAAGGTCAAGCCAACAAAATATATCAGTGAAGACAGGGTTCTGGAAATTCCCAGCCCTAGAAAGCCACTCCTCTCAGCCAAAGAGTCGGCTAGCTCTACCAGTGATACATTGTAGCTGGACACTCCCAAATACCACTCCCCTAGGTCCCAAACGACAATCACTAGTTCCACCACTGAAGCTGAGTAAACACCATTCTTCTTGCAGACATAGAAGAATGTCTTGGTCTCCACATAGGGAGCAAGGAATGGACCTGTCTGCAAGCCACCCAACTCACCTTACGAAATTCCCCACACCACAGACTTGTCATTCATCTCCCAAATCCTACATACACAGCGCGTGACCAAACCAATGATAGTTAAACAAAATAGGTCCTCTAGATACTTCTATGATCAAGCGCCAAGTGAAGCATCCTCAACACACTTTGGCAACATGAATGAAGTGTGGGAGAGGAGTTGAAAGCCAACTACTGAGCCATCAATACTTCGTCCATCAACCCTATCAAGAGGAAACAAATTAAATAATTTTAAAAAAAATGTATTTACCATTTTTTAAATGATTAAAAAAAAAAAAATTCCAACCAAAATGTAATGAATTTTAAAATTATTTAGAAAGAAAAAAAAAAAAATCTAAAAATATACACATTTAAAAATATAAATTTGATAATAATCAAAAGTAAATATGTTGTTTTCAAAAAAAAATTAAAAATATATGTAAAAATAATAAATTGGAATTATATATAATATATATATATATATATATATATATATATATATATAAAACATATTAACCTTTAAAACATTGAAATAATAATAATAATTTAAGTTTGGAGAAAAAATATAAACAATTTAAAAAAAATGAAAAATATAAATACGTAAAAAAGTATAAAAACGTGGGCCCATGAGAAGGTGATTTTAATTTTTAAAAAATAACAGAAATTATTTTATAATATTCTATTTTCTATTTTCTATTTCCTTTTCCTTTTCCTTTTCCATTTCCATTTTTATTTTTATTTTTATTTCATAATTTATTTAATGTTTTATTTTTAAATAAATGAATGAGTTTTTAAAATTATTTTAGTTTTAATATTTTTTTTGGTTTTTTAATTACTTATTTTATTTTCTAAAATGTTTTATTAGTTTTTTTCTAATTGTTTTTTTTAAGTATTTTGGAGTTTTTTTTAGTTTTTAAACAAAATGGTTATCATTTATATTAAAAAGGTTGGATTCATGGTTAGAACCATTTACATAATTCAATAATTACAGATGCTTCGATGTTCTAGTATAGTCACAAAGTATTTTTCTTGTCTTTGCGGGCCTTTTGGAATATCATTTTACATTGGAATTTTCCATTTGTTCTACAAAATTTTCCAAAAAAGGTGTGAACTTGCAGTACATAGAAACATAAAAAATTCTAGGGTCCAATTTCTTCTGTAGCTACTGGATTCTTCTCAGAGCTTCGAGATGTTCCTTCGCCATGCACTTTTCCTTCTTTGACCTCTACTGCCATGCTCCATTTTTCCAAGCTTTATTCTAGAGTCGCAGACGAGTGGGACTACTCCATTAGATTGAAACTTTGACATTAATATTTTTGCTTCCAAGGTCACGAATTTTTTCTCCACTTTAACTTGAAGCCACTCACAACGCTTCTCCAACAATTTCAACCTAACCTCCTTTTCCTTTTCCACGAGCTCCAATCTTCTATTAGAGATCTCAATCATGCCCATTTGCATGTTAAACAGGTTTTCTGTAGATTCTTTCCAACGTTCAAGATCTTCCTCAACAAAAAATACTTGAGGGGAGGATGGACCTTGTTAGTCTTAGCTCATCTTGCTTGACCATAGATAAATCCATATAACAGCTAGAGAAGACAAGGCTTTTCTAGAGGGCTCTTGCATATTTATCAGCACCTCATGAGACCTAAGGAGGCGACACCCAAGGAGAAAAGTTAATTCTGGATCAAACCAAATTTTGAAACCTGCAAATGGAATGAATTATTCCATAAAGAGAATGTCCTGGCTTGAGGAGCAGAGAAGAGAAATTAAAACCAAGACACAAAAGTAATGAGAATGGATCATCAACGCAATCTCCCAAATCACATCCCATTGAAAAAAAAGTTAGATCCACCACCAACTATCCCTATGATGCATGCCTAAGGGGGTGGGTCAGACAAGAAGTAAATCCCTTCTACACGCATTGAAGACTAGCTACAATTCGTGCCAAGTGTATTAAAATTGGATATGGATCTGTCATTTAATACATTACGTTCCTCTCCAAAGTATTTCTCACTATTCAATGAGAGACCAAATTGGTTGACCAAAACAATCAATACCGAAATAATGATATTCATGGGAGGGGGGAGAATAGCCTTTGGAATTGATTGAGTTCCAATATACCTTTCCTTAAGGAAGCCCCAATATTGGTAAATTTATCTACTCCTCATTAAGATTCCTATAGATGTGCAAGACGACAATTTCTTCAAATTTTTGCATTTGTAATGTGATCCTATTCACCATTATAGAAGTAGAAGAACCATGCTCATAATTTGATTTGAAAATTTCCCTGAGGTCGATCGTCAAATCCCCTAAAATCATCATCTTCTTTATACCTTTGATAATAGTAAGCTCCATTCATATTCAGAGAGCCAAGAATTATTCTTGGTTTTTTGTTGAAGTACCCAAACCCCACACATAACTAGTCTTAGATTATTGGTCGAGGCATAAAATCACCCTCCACGCTCCATCCACCCCTTTAAAATTTTTAAAAGTAAAATTTATTTATTTTTTAACTTTGTATTTTTTTTTGTAAATCAAGGTTCTATTCATTCATCAAAAGTTGAGTACATAAATATAAAAAAGCAAGTAGTCTCACCCCCACCGGGTTTGTTAACTAGAGCTAGTACCATATGGAAAATAAACATAAGCACAACTAAAGGAACATACCACAAGTTGACAGGACAAATGCACCAAAAGACAAACAAGACTAGCAGAACACCTGTAATCATGCTCAATCATCAAAGGTAATAGACCCAAGGTTGTCTGACCCAGTCCCTAGAGGAGGAGGGGGATGATAAGGGCACTAAACATGCTACTTGAAGTGCGCCATCCACGTTTCTAACTTTTCCACCTTTTCAGATAACAGATTCTGACCACGCCAAACCACCACAATCATTTCCCTAACATGGCATTGAAAGTAATAAAGTTGGTTGAGTGTGGCAATAGCAACCTCATTATCTCCCTTCCTGGCCTTATCATAAATTTCCATGTGATACAAAACTCATTGGACCAAGTCTCAGTATGCCACGAAATACTGCTACATGCCAACAACCCCTGCACGCCTTGACCAACATTGTCAGCCTCGCCCACCTGCTCCAACCCCGTGTGACTCAATGCCCTTCTTACCATTCCCCATTGCACGGCCAACCCAAGCGGCTTTTGCACCACCTCTACCCACATGGGCCCCCGAGGTCATCCATACCACACTTCTAGCATACTTACCACCCCGCGTTGAATGCTTAATCACCTAACGCACCACCTCCACCTTTGGGTTAGAGTGGCTACCACCAAGGCTAGAATAGCTCCCCTCTGCAGGGTTTTGGAGCAGAATTGCGTGCCATAGGTGGCATGCCTCAGGGATACATTTTTAAGCTAGGAACACCACCGAAAAACAACATTGTCTGGCACATCATGAACCACAACACCTCATGATGTACGTTGAACCTCCCCAAAGCAACAAGCAGTCTCGAATTATCCAACAACCTCCTACCTCGTGGGATGGTCGACCTTCTTTAACCGACTCGGGAAATTACAAATGAAACCACATCTAAAGAACACACCCACAAAACTATGGACTTGTTGACGCCTCTACTGGAGGAAGCACCTAGGAGAAGAGTCACAGATAAAAGGATTGGACACCCAAACACAAACAAACTAGTTACAAACCCAAGTTGAAATCTCGTCAACGCAAACCCCTTCAAACAATTGTCCCACCACCAAACCTAGTTTCTTCTCATCCAACTATGGGACGCATGAATCCACATAATAAACACACAACCAAGAGTACCCAAAATATATCGAATTTATATTGGACTTAGAGGCCCTCTCAAGCTCAGAAAACAACCAAGAAAAGTGCTAATTATCAACAAAATAAGAGGGTCATAGACCGTCCCAAATACCATGCAAAGATCACCCAAAATTCTGAAAAAAACGAGAAGCCAGACACAAGGAGAGGAACTTATCTCTTTTGTGAGCCGAAGGAAAAGGAGGAGACGTCGACGACAGAATCTCCATCATTCCCAGACAAGCCAAAGGCCAGAGAAACTTGTTAAACTACTAGATCTTAAACCACGTACATCCACCAACCAAATGACCACATCATAATAACAATATTGGAGCGTAATAGGCACCATAAACCAACTTCCCTCACCTACTCTTGATCCCGAAAAGACAGAATGAACCTTCACACGCCACACAATTAACTTCCCCATACAACAAACATAATGGAAGGACAAGGGGATTGTCCTCCTTACCAACCCCTAGATGTTCACCTTCATGGAACACATGTCTATTTGTTCTCGGAGTTCATCACCCCATTGGGGATTTTAGATTTGTATTTTAATATTTTCTTCTTCTTTTTTAAATTGCTTTCCCACCTTTTTTTTAAATTATCATTTTTCAATATCTTTTAGAATTTAAAAACGGTTTTATTCTATTTGATCTTATTTAACTATTTTTTAAAACTAGTATGAGAATATTCCACTTAGTGGAATCGACAACTTCATACATATGACTACCACTATTTCATCAAGTAGAACATCTTTTTCATAAATGCCACAAGGGCCAACTTACAACGTTTCTCCAGAGACTTGAAGCGACATTGCTGGGGAGATAAAACATGTGTCATACCACTCAAACTAAGTTCCTTTAACTTTTTTTTTTTTTTATTTTTGTTTTAAATCAATTTCCCCCCATATATATATATATATTATATATATATATATATATATATATAATATATATATATATATATATATTTAGATATATATATATATATATACACTTTTTTTAATGTAATTTATTAAAAATAATTAATTAATTTAAACAATAATTATGTAATGCCACTTTTAGATTCAAAATCCACTTTCTATCTTTTATTTTAGATGGTACCAATGGTCATGGTTGCAATGTCAATGTCAATTAATTGTTAATTTTCACCACAAAAATAAAATAAAGTCAAATAAAATAAAAGTTAGATAAACTTAGAAAACAATTAAAAAAATAAGCATCTAAAAAAACAGAATAAAAAATAGAAAGGTAGACAAACTTTATTTGCTGACTTGTAACATTTTTATTAGTTGCGATCTTTGGTTTTTAATGCCATGGTCGAAAAAAGTTTGAATTTTAACCCTAAAAAAAGCAGGTGATGTTGCATCACCACTTTTGCATTTCAATGTATTTTTTTCTTGTCTTTTATAGTCATGATATTTGGTTTTTAATACCATGATTTAAAATGTTTGAATTTTAATCTTGAAAAAGAAAAAGGAAAAAGAGGTGATGTTGCATCATCACATATGCATTTAGCATGGTTTTTCATGTCTTTTGTAACCATGATATTTTGTTTTTAATGCCATGATTAAAAAATGTTGGAGTTTTAACCATGAAATAAAAAAATGGTGATGTTGCATCACCACTTTTCAAAATCAACATGGAAATCATGATTTGATGTGACCTCCAAAAAAACGAGAACTCGGTAAATTTCTCGTTAAGTTAGTAACATTGTTTTAAATGTATCTCAAGTTTCATGTGATGTTTTACATTTCTTGATATGCAAAATGATGTTATCCTTGATGGATATTATCAATAGTACCTTTTCTTTAGCCTCTCATTTCTCACAATCTTGAATTGAGGCTATTGGCGTTGCTAGTTTGACTTCAACTCCAAATGCAATTTAGACATTATAACCTTCCATTAAAGTCTGCATCTTAAAATTCCAATTACATAGTCTTTCCCATCTAGCTTAGTTGATCCAATAAAATATGCATTTGTGAATGGATTTTCCATTCTTATGAACTCAATTAAAAATATTTGCATAACTTTGAAATAAATTAATCAACAAACTTTCCTTAAAAAATGATTAAGTTACATTAAGCTCAGGCCTTGTTTTTTAACACATTTTAAATTACACCTTGACTCCTCATATCCATGCCTCAACTTTTCCCCCTTATGTGTGGATTTTTTATGTTGTGGAATTAAGGAAATCAAGAAAAAACAACATAAAACTTAGTCTAAAGAAATAAATAGAAATGTTATTATGCTCGAAGATGATCAGTGGTATTTAAAGACACTGTTCTTCATTATGCCTCTAATTTTACCCATAGGGTCATTTATTTATAATGACCAAATCTAATCAACTTCTTGAATTGTGGAGGATTTGATCCACAAATGAGCATCAACAATTTCAACCATTTATGTGAAATTCATGTTGCTTTTTTGGTTAGTCAATTTTTCTATGTGTCCCAATTCTTGTTGGCAAATAAACTAACAAAGTCAACCCACTTATCTAGTCGATCCCTTTGACCACTCAATCGACTCCTTCAACCACTAAGTTGACTCCTTCACTAGTGAACCATTCAACCAACTCGTTGATCACTCAATTGATAGCGTTTCTAGTCAACCACTTGATTGATTGTCTCTTGTTAGTCGATCCTTCGATTAACTACCTCTAAAAGCTCCAAAAGTTTGATGAAGCAACATAACCTTAGGTTCCAATGACCCACATCAACACAATGTTTTGGAGGTTCAAGAGGTGAAATTATGTCAACATGACAACCACCCATAATTTTAGCTCCTTAAAGCCCCAACATATCACATAGATTAATGAACTTGGCTTCAGAAAATGACATCATAAACATATCAACAACCTAATCATATATTCTGCAATAGAAAAGAGTGACAAATTAATCTTGGAAAAAATGTATTAAATAGTGAGCATGAATTTTGACTTCCTTCACCTTACTATGTGCACAAGGGATTGTCGACAACCTATATTACACTCTGATTGTCACAATAAATAATAGTTGAGGCTTTAACAAGAAACACAATATATTTTAAGATTTGATGAATACAAACTGCCTCCATCCTTGTATTAAAAATTGCTTTACATTTGGCTTCTATAGTAAAAAAAGATCCTAAACTTTGTTTCTTGCACAACCAAATTAGGGGTCCAACATTAAAGTGAAACACATAGCCGAAAGTGGACTTTCTGTCATTATTGCCACCTTCTCATTCAGAGTTAGTGAAGCTGAAATAAATCTAAGTGTTGACAATATTTGATACCAAAATGAGAGGCATCCTTAATGTAATTAAAAATTCACTTTGCAGCTTTATAGTGGCTTTCTTTTAGATCCCACATAAAATGGGAAACCACACTAACAACAAAGGAAATGTCAAGTCAATTGTGAGTTAAATAAATAAGGCTATTGACCAACTCTCAATAAAGGGTAATATTGAATTTCATAGATTAGCACAAACCCAAATGAGAGGGTGTAGCACATGGCTTCTAGTCATCCATCTTAAATCATTTGAAAGAGTCCAATACATATATAGATTATGAGAGAAAGATACCATCATGCAATGGTAAAACTTCAAGACCAAGAAAGAAATGCAAGGACCAAGATCTATCATCTCAAAGGTATTAGCAAGTCAACTCTTCTATTTGCGAATTTCATCAGTATTAGTGTTAGTTATGAGCAAATAATTAACATATACATTAACAACTAAATTATCACCATTATATTTTAATGCATAAATATTATGATAAAATTCACAGTGTTTCATCCTCCTTGGTTCACGGAGAACAGTGAAGAATCGGATCGGAGGAAATGGAACGCTCGCGCACAGGCCTGGGCTAGGGTAACCGCTTGCGTTTTTCTCAGCTGCTCGTAGAGGCTAGGTTTAGCAACAATTTCCGCCGCTGCAGGCTCGATCCTGAATCCCCTGCTGCAGATTTCCTTCTGCCATTTGTTTCTGACTATTTCAGTGCCGACATGGTGTCAGATATGGACGATCTGGAGCTGGAATCGGTGGACTATTCGGCGGATCCATCGCCGGACAAAATCATTTTTGGGAATCCCTGGTTTGGACATCGTTCCAAATCGGTGCCCACCTCCTCGTCAACGGTTCCAGGGCTCCCAACCAACCTCTCATCCATCGCGCCCTTTGTTCATCAGCCCTCCATTTCATTTGCAGGTGTTTTCCCCACTGGATCAACGCCCCCCGTAGACCTTTCGATCCCGCCTGTTTCTCTGCAGTTTTTGACCTCGGATACTCCTCCCTCATCCCCGATTGATCCACAGGCTCCGCCCCCTTCATCAGCGCCTCCCCCTCCGCCGATCTCTATCCCTGATGCTCATCCTCTCGCATCAGGTTTGCGCACCACATTGTGTAATGATCCCCCTGTGGATCCTTCTCGACCTGCTCATCACCCAGCAAGGGATGGCATCTCCAACCCTCTGGTAGACCATCCGTCGATCCCTCGATCCGGCAAAAAGAAGGTGCACTGTGTGCGATCTACATCTCGGGACATTTCCATAACATTTGACGAATCGAAGCCGCTTGGAGAGTATGTGGATATCGCAAACACTGTGTTGGTAGGACACGTCCGGGGCAGATCCTTCACAAGGCAGAGACTCACTCTATGGGTTAAGGAGATCTGGGGCGAAGTGTTTTGCGACCTGCCAGAGGTTCATGTCCTCCCTAGGGGCTGGTTCTCTCTAAAGTTCTCCAAGGAAAGTCAGACAGATATGGTTCTGGGGCGTTATTGGCATATCGAAAGGGCTCCAGTACTCCTCAAGCGATGGAGTCCTCTTTTTGAACCTGAGCGGGAACAGCTTGGTGTTGGACCGATCTGGGTTCGTCTCCCTGGTCTTCCTCTACCATTTTGGGACGAAGAAGTATTCATTCGGATTGGCAATGCTCTCGGGACCTTCTCGGATTTCGATCGCTCATTTGTGGAATCTGGGCGCCGAACTCTTGCACGGATTCTGGTTCATATGGACACCCGGGAAGGGCTGGAGAAGCATATTTCGCTCCAATGGGGCAGATGCATCAGGCTACAGCTATTAGACTACGAAGGAATCCCCTTCCGGTGCAGAAGGTGCCATGTAGTCTGTCATCTCGCTAAGGACTGCCCTCTAAACAAAAAAGCAGAAGACTCGCCGAAGATTTCCCCGAAGCCTTCCTGGATGGTATCTCCTAGGGCTCCTCGGACTTCCTCTACCGGTCCATCCCCTCCGGCTTCAGCAACTGTGGACGTTTCAGGACTCAGGTGTCCTTCGCCCCCCATCACCAGGCCTAGCTCGACGGCTGGATCGGATCTGATCTCGGGATCTCCTATATCATTGGTTCCTTCATCGAATGACTTCATTGGTCCCTCATCTCTTTCTCCTATAATTCACTGCCCCCCCTCTTTTTCTCCCCCCATCTCAACGGACCCTATTATTACCACTTCTCCCATTCAGGGTTGCTCCTCCCCGCAGGCATCTTCCCCTCCACATCCATATAATCTCAGATCTCGGAATCCTGCCAAAGAGACCCCAATCGGTCAATCCAGGTTGGGCATTGTTTGTACTGATGGAGGTGTTTCGAATACCAGAGGGAGAAAATCCCACCTCTCTAAAGCCATTAAACTTGCTGGGGCAGAGGTGGTCTCTGGCAGACAATCGACCATTGTTGGGGTCCTTAGAGCGGGACATACCCCTAGAAGTATCCCGCCATGAAGTGTCTTTCATTTAATTGTCGAGGGCTGGCTAGTTCCTCCAAAAAACTAGCCTTGAAGAGACTCATCGAATCTGAGCCTATTGATATTATCATGTTACAGGAAACCCTCTGCTCTGCTGATCAATGCTCCCGTTCCATGCTCAACCTGATCCCTGGTTGGAACTTTTTTGCTAATGACGCTGTGGGCCGGTCTGGGGGGCTCGCCATCGGGATCAACCCTCGCACCATCAATTTAATCTCAAGTTGGGGGGGGGTGGGATTCATTGGATTGGACCTCTTTTCTGCAGATCTCGGAATGGACCTTAGAATCGTCAATATATATGCGCCATGCTCCCAGAGAGAAGCATTCTGGCAGCACATTCTTCAGCTTCCCTTACTGAATGAAGATCATGTAATCATCGGAGGAGACCTTAACTTCTCGCTGGGCTTCAGGGAATCATGGGGAGCGAATGCTCAAATTGATCCCATCTCCAACTTCATGATCAATCAGCTCGAGCAATCAAAGTTTATCGATGTTCCCATGCAACGCCCAATTCCTACCTGGCGGAATCGACGAGTTGGGGACGCTGCCCTTGCCCGCCGACTTGACAGATTTCTTCTCAAAGAACCTCTTACCCAGCATGCGCATCTGTTTCGTCAATGGGTCGGCTCAGGGGGGATATTGGACCATAATCCGATTTACTTGGAGATTCTTGGCCCTTCCAAGAAACCTAAGGCGCCATTCAAGTTCAACCACACCTGGCTGAAGGACCCGACTTTCATCAAGCTGATCAAGGAGTACTGGTCATCTCATCCTATTAATGACAACGAATCTTATGCTAAAGGTTTTTGCAGGAACCTCACCGAATTAAAACATATATCGATTCAGTGGGCAAAGGAGAAATTGAAGAGGGATTCTGCTCAGCTCACACAAATTGAGGCCGATCTATTCTCTCTGACTGATGATCGTGGCCTGGGATTCATTTCTGCGGATGACAAAGACAGGCTTATCGATTTGGAGAGACAAAGAGCCAAGATCCTTATCGAGAGGGAGGAATCTATCAGATTAAGAAGCAGAGCTTTATGGTTGCAAGCTGGGGACGACAACTCCAAGTTCTTTCACAGTTTTGCAAAGAGCAGGAAAGTTTGTAATACAATCTGGAAGCTCCCTTCTCCTGATGGTGATATTGCAGACAGTTTTCAAAAGATTGCATATCTGGGCACCTCCCATTTTAGGAACCTGTACAAGAGCCCCCGGGAAGCCAATTTATTGGACATCATCTATGTGGCTAATCACTTTCCTCGATTTGTGGAGGAAGAGGATGTGGCAGATTTAACAGACCCTGTCACAGCAGAAGAACTTGAAGGAGTATTGAAGTGGTTCAACAAAGATAAAAGCCCAGGTCCCGATGGTTGGACCATCGAATTCTACCTTGCTTTCTTTGAAGAACTGGGGCAGGATTTACTGAGGGTGGTTGAGGAAAGCAGAGCTACAGGCACCATTTATCATGCCATCAATTCCACATTTATTGCCCTCATACCCAAATCGGATTCCCCAGCATCCTTTGATGACTACCGCCCCATTTCACTGTGTAACTGCCTATATAAAATCATCTCAAAGATAATTTCCAATCGGCTTCGACCTATTCTCTCCAGATCCATTGCTCCGCAGCAATTTGCTTTCCTTGATTCCAGACAAATTCATGAGGCCATAGGACTTGCACAAGAAGCCCTTCACTCCATCTGGTCAAAGAAACTGAAAGCCATCCTTCTCAAAATAGACCTCTCGAAGGCTTTCGATCGTGTCAGCTGGCTCTATCTGAAAATGATTCTCATACACTTGGGGTTCCCACATTCTTATATCTCTTGGATCATGGCATGCATTTCCTCTCCCTCTTTCAGTATTCTCATCAATGGCTCAGCCTCCACTTTTTTTCACTCAGAAAGAGGTCTGCGACAGGGATGCCCCCTATCACCTCTTCTCTTTCTCTTGGTCATGGAAGGCCTCAGTCGCCTCATGGAAGACGCAAAGAGGACTGGAGAAATTGGCGGTCTTGGCATATCAGATTTGTGCTACCTCACACATCTGCTATTTGTCGATGATGTTCTCATTCTACTTGATGGCAGTATTAGAGACTCTCGGACATTCTTGAAAATCTTGCAAAGATTCTCTGCAGCTACAGGTATGCAGCCAAATCAATCGAAGTCCACCATCACCTGCGCTCGCACATCTGTTCAGGAGACTCGGACGGCCCTACAGGCTTTTCCTTATTCGGTGCACCCTCTGGATAGTGGCTTCAAATACCTGGGTTTCAATCTGAAGCCCACCTTCCAGAGGATTGCTGATTGGGTCTGGCTGGTGGCCAAATTAGAAAAGAGGCTTATTGGCTGGAGTCACAGATATCTATCTAGGGCCGGCAGACTGGTACTAATCAAGTCAGTGCTAGAGGCCACCCCGGTCTTCTGGATGGCACTGGCCTGGATCCCAAGGAATATCCTGGGGAGACTGCAACAGTTGTGCAATCGCTATCTATGGAATGGGAGTCAGGAGAAAAGAATATTTGCTTGGATCAGCTGGAAGAAAATCTCCCTGCCCAAAAAATGGGGTGGCTGGGGACTCAAAGATCTCCCGGCTTTTGCCAAAGCACTTGCTGCCAAGATGGGTTGGACATTGCTTTCGAGTCAAAATCTGTGGACACATGTTAGTTATCACAAATACATTTGGCCTCAAAACATGTTGGATTGGGCCCGGCTACCGACCTGGTCATCGAAAGGATGTTCCTCTGTATGGAAGGCCTTGATTGATTCCCTCCCTCTCATTCGAGACAACTTGGCCTGGCGCATAAATGATGGCATGTCGGGCAGGATTGGCTTGGACCCATGGAATAACAGCGGAGGCAGACATGTTTTGAACCAGGAGCTTATAAATTTCCTATAGTCCCGGGGAATTCGGCATTTTGCACAGATTGCCGATCCACAGCGTACAGACATCCTTGCTCAAGCTTGGAAATCCGCTCAATCTTTGGACCTCCCTCTACAATGGCATCAGGAATGGGATCACTATACCATGGCTTTATCTGATTCACACATTCGCATCAAACAAGGGCCTGATGAGCTTATTTGGTGCCCTGCAGACCATGGTTCTTATGCACCTAAGTATGGTTACAATGCTCTTATAGCTCACAGAGCACCGGAACAGATTCCCCCGTGGTGGCAGATAATCTGGAAACTTAAGGCCTCTCCCCGATCAAAGCTTTTTTTCTGGTGTGCTCTCCAGGGTATCGTGCCTACGGGAGAACAGCTGATTCGCAGGGCCATTTACGGACCCACCTGGTGCACCCTCTGCAAAAATGAGGCGGAATACACAAATCACATATTTCTTCTTTGCCCGACTGTCCAAGCCTTATGGAGAAATATTTGTCAGCAATTGGGCATTTCGGGAGACTGGTGCGGACCTGATATACAGTGTGCTTGGGGTAGCTGGTATCAAAGTCACCTGGGCTCAAAATCAATCAACCTCCCCCCAGTGGTCACCTGGTACATCTGGCTCGCCCGGAAGAGAGCTATTTTCGAGGATCGACCGATCTCGAGCTGCCGGATTGAAGTTGCTGTAAATGCTGCATATCAGTTGCTTCCAGATCCGCCACCACACAGGCCCAGAACCATTCAGCCCATGCCCGAGATCGACAGATCCATTCCTTGGGGCTTTTTCGACGGGGCAGCGAATCAAGCTGGGTGCGGTGGTGGTTTTGTCTTACACAGGAATGAACAGCATAGATATCTGGCCAAGCTGGGTTTCGGAAATGGTTCAAACAACCTGGCTGAGCTCTCTGCTTTACATAACCTCCTTCTGTTTGCATTAACTCAACAGCTCACTCATATCAATATTTTTGGGGACTCATTAGTGGTTGTAAACTGGATTAACAACACCACTGTTTGCCACTCTCACTCTCTCAGAAATCTTCTTCAAAACACACTCATCCTCAAAGCTGCCTTTGTACATTTCTCCTGCGCTCATATCTATCGAGAACACAATTGTGAGGCGGACAAACTGTCAAAAGAGGCTTTGAAAATTCCGCAAGGCGAGGGGCACATCGTGGAGCAGCATGGGAATGTCGAACACCGTTTCTTCCACCGCCCATATATAGAACAGAGGCACCCGAGGGACAATAGTCCCATTCGCTGACCGTGTTTGGAGTATATTAAATTGCAAATGTTTGTTGTCTAGTTGAGAATTAATAACAGAATCTAATGTATATGACAGGCGACAGAGCGATAGTCCCACAGTGAATGAGTGCGTAGATTTTCATTGATGTGCACTGTATATCACCAGATAGAGTGGAGTATTTTTAAGTTTTTTAGCAATCTCTGATGTGCATTGTAAAGCACCGGATAGGGTAGCGATCTTTGATCTTGCCAGTAAATGCTTCGGCATCTGATTTGTAATTTTCAATATTAATGGAAGTTACTGATTTTCCCAGGGGAAAAAAAAAAAAATTCACAGTGTTTGAAACCAAGATTGAGAAATAAATAGATTAATCATAGCATACAAACCTTAAGGGACCTTCTTCAGACCATACAATGACTTTTGTAGTCGAAAAACAAATTTATAATCTATCCCAAAGCCAAGGGGTTGGTCCATGTAAATTTTTCTAGATAAGCCACCATGAAGAAAGGCACTCTTAACATTCATATAATGGATTTTCCATCCAAAATTAAGCAACAAGGGAAAGAATTAGTGAAATCGAGTTCATCTTTACAACAGGGGAAAAAGTTTCGATGTAGCCAATGCTTTCTTTCTATGAAAATCCTTTTGAGATGAAATGATCCTTATGACACTCAGAAACACCTTTGGAAGTGAATTTTGTCTTATGTAGTTGTCGACACTTCACATTGTTCTTCCTTTGTGGTCAAAGAACTATGTCTGAAGTTTGTTTCTTCAAAAGAGAATCCATCTGAGCTTGCATAGGTTGTTCCCATTCAGGTTGTCCTTGTGAATTAATGTAGGAATATGGATCACAAGTCTCATGAACTCGAGCCATCAAAGTAGTACTGGCATGTTGCTTCTAACTGTGAGTTTGTCAACTTGAGGAAACATCATCGACATTACGTTTAGTGGCTTTGATTGTTTTAGAAGCTTACTAAGGTAAGCATTAATTCAATGAATGGATATTTACTTCATAAAATAGACTCAAGAACAATGGTTGATTAAGTCGTTAAGATAATAAAAAAAAGTAAAATTGATCTATTCTTCATAACAATATTAAAGGGATCTTTATGCAATAATCTAGAAGAAGAATTTAACAACTTAGTTCCAGAAGACCTCTCACCAAAAATTGCATTTCTCTTAATAATGATTTGATGTTTAATAGGATCAAACACTTAATAAGATTTAAACTCTTTAGAGTAGCCCATAATGATGCAAGCATGACTCTTTTGCATCCAATTTCTTTCTACAATTATTGGAATATGCTCTCAAGAAATAGATTTGAAACTATGTGGCGAATGAATGAAGGCTTCTTATCACACCATCTCTCGCCTAGAGTCACAAAATTAAGAGCCCTAGTTGGAATAAGATTTAGTAGACAATTGCTAGACAATTGCCACAATAGATAGCTTCAACCCAGAACTTATTCAACAAATCTTTGGCCTGTAAAATACATTTATCCATCTCCACTAGGGTTCAATTCCTGCATTTTTCCACACCATCTTGTTGACAAGTATGTGGGAGAGACTTCTACCAAGAGATACTTGACTAGAAAAGGTATTCTTCAAACTATCGATTCATATACTTCCTCGATTATCAAATCTCATATATTTACTAGTGTTGGATGCATTGTTTTTTAACCAATATCCCAAATTCCTTGAATATTTTAAATACATGACTCATTTACTAGGGTTGACTGCATTGTTTTCAAGCCGATACCCTAAATTCCTCAAATATTTTAAATACACGACCCTTATTTTCTAAGAAATAAATATAATTAAATATAGAGAAAACATCAATAAATGTTAAAATATACTTTGCACCTACCACTGAAGGCTTATTAATGTATCAAAGTAATTGTGAGAAAGCTCTAGTGGTTTCTGTGCATGGCATACTTTGTGAGAGTTGAGAGATGCGTAATGAGGTTTAGCTTGCACACACCCATTAGGAGAATTTTGAGGTCTAAAATGGGTTTCGTACGGAAAATAATAAAATAAGAGAGATGATTTTTTAAAGGAAAAGAAAGAAAACTATATTTTTATTTGTAGGTTGAGCTTATCTCCTTATAAGTTTACTTAAATGTCAAGTGTAGGCACCCATTTTATGCATAATTAAATCTTGTAATCAACAAGTAACCATTTTGCATACATTTGATTATACCCACATTGAAACATTGAAAAAAAAATACATGCAAAATGAGAAACACATTTTTTTTGTGTATTTAAAAAAAAAATCGATGTTTCGATGTGGGTCTTCTAAAAAGTAAGAAGAATAGGTACTTGTTGGATGTAAAATTTAATTTTGCATCCAATGAGTGCCTACACTGGACATTTGAGTAAATCTATATGGTGATAAGCTAAAAATAAATTAAAAAAGACATTTTTCTTATTTTTCCTCTAAAAATATTTACCCCTAGGGATGACATCATTATCATGAATCTTATTGGTTTTTTTAAAGTTGATTTTGTTAGTACATTTTTTGTTTTGAGGCCCATTTTTTACTTCAAAATCCCCATGTGATCTACAAACTCCATCAGGTGGAAGGACCTTTGGTAAACCAATAACCATGATTAATGTTGCCATTTTCTTTAGACTTTGAAAATTTTAGATGTTTGAGTCGTATATGCAAAGGTCTTCTCTGATAGTTAGTATGTGCAATCAAAGCAGTTGGTTTAGCATTCTCCCACAAATTAAAGAATTTTGTGAATGAACCTTGATCTCATGATGACCTAGTTAGAGGTATAAGATATGAATTTCGCCAATGATGAACAAAGCACGCTATTATTTTTCAACCTAACATAGTGTTTCTCAAGAATATTGCAAATTATAAACCTTGGATTTCCAACATAAATTCTGAAAATTGAAATTAAAAATTGCAACAAAACTGCCATAAATTAGACAAGATAAGGAATCAGCGACTCAAACTTCAAAATCAGTTGAATTGGATCATCCAAATGTGTTTATTCATCCAAATAAATTTCCATCCATCGAATAGCTACTGAAGTAAAAAACAACAAATCTAGCATTATCTCTAGCTTCAACAACCTCTTTGTTATTCAATGATCTCGACATTGATCACCTGTTATCCCTACTTTCAAGGATAGCACATGTTCTTGTAACATACTTAGGGAGAATAATATGGGGCACCTAGGGAGGTACCAAGGGGGATAATGAATGTAATTTTCTAGAATAATGGAATAGGTCCACTTTGTAATTAAAATGAAATAATAATAAGGGATCCTTTCTCATGAGTCTTCCTAGGGGCATTTATGCCAAATGCCCCTAGGAATACTCATGAGAAAGTGTCTCTTATTATTATTTTCTTTTAATTACAAAGTGGGTCTTTTCCATTATTATAGCCACATTACATTTAGTATCCCCTTGGGTTCATCCATATGTACACCATATTATCCTTCCAAAGTACATTACAATTCTTATGAAATCATCAACGCTGAGAATGGGTGTAGGAATCACTAGCAACTATACACATACTTAGAATCTCATTTTGGCGCCTCACTGAAAATTATGACAAATTTGGGATCTAATAAAATTTCATAAATAATCTAAACTATGATTATTTATACAAACAATGGATCTGAAAATAAGATCTAGTTGGTCAAATTCTAGTAACCTCAAATATAAGGTTTGATCAACTAAAACTTCAAATCTCACATAAAAGTGGTGTTATACCAAAATAAAAATAAAAACTAGAACAAGAAGACCACAAATCCACAAATGAAAAACTATGTAGGAGAGAGATTATTAAAATTCACCAATACATCAAACACACAATTGTATCCCATTGATATAATAATGGAATACATATATCAAAATAATCCTTACAACCTATTACAACTAGGAGTAACAACTCATACTTAGTTATCTTCATTAGAAATGTGATTCTCTGGAAGATTGTGTAGTGTGCTAGGGTAATTTTTACCCTAGGATTTCTTGCACGACCAAGTTTAAATTACAATTTCTTTCTAATAAGCAATTCTAGTATAAATTAGATCACCGACAAATATCCCCAATACCAAAAGGAAATATCCTAGCTTGTCTCGGGCTCGTTTATCCAACTATAATCGCAAAGTATGGTGTGACATTAAAAAGAAAATATCCTTGCTTTTGGGCAAACACTCCATTACGTTTTCATGATCAAATTTTATGCGTCTACGTGATGAGCGAGCCACATACCACGAAGCAGCTTTAGGGTTTGGGTCGTGAATCTATGTGCCGATTGAATTTATGTGTTGATTGAGTTGAGAGATTTATTCTATAGTTTAGTATGATGTGTAATCTTGTACATCCATCATCAAAGTTGAAATTTTACTCAGTAAAACTAAAAAAAAAATTAATAAACTATACAAAACATTTAAATAATGTTGGTTCGTAAAAGAAATTGCAGAAAAAATTAGATCCTTCTCAACTCATGTTAGATCTGTATTTAAGATGGATCTATGTTGATCTTAATGCAGTTACTTTTGTCGATACTTGTAGATTTATTAATGTAACAATTTGACCACTTAACCCAATAGAGAGTTGTTGTTGTTATTAACCCTGGTCCGCAATCTTTAGAAATACTCTCATCATATGATGTTTTGGACATTGTTAATCCAATGCTTTTGCTGCAATAATTGAGACAAGATCTACATATAAGACTATAACTCTGGAACACCTTCTTCTGACCCCATGTTTAACACAAAATTTTCACATGAAGTCATTTACTATACAAAAGGATATTTGATCTTATATAAAATATTGTCTCTCTATGTTGCACGAGTTTTTGGAAGGAATGAAAAAACATGGAAAACTAGGGTACGAGTTTCTCCAAAATTTACAAGAAACAGCTGATCGGAAACAACAAAATATAATATATATATATATATATATTTAATTTTTTTATTTTTTATTTTTAATTTTATAACCGTTATTATTCTTAAAATGGATTCTTCTCAATTTTATTGCGTATTTTTAAAAACCGAGGAGATAAAAACCATGTAAACATCCTGCTTGCAAACATGAAGTACGTCCAGTTGGCTCTCCAAAAACTAAACACTACCCAAAATAACATAGCAATACAACTTTGTTGGGTATTTTTGTTGTTTGCAATGGAATGGGAAAATACCAAAACCAGAAAAATAAAACACAGAGGCAATGCTCTGTTTTCCTTTACACCAGGATCTTTTTACACAGAGAAGTCTTTTAAGAAAAATTACTGAGCAGAGTATTCCACCACCATAAAATGATTTCTATTCATTAAACAAAAACACTTACATATTCATCCTCTTTTACTCAGAGGGATTCACCAAAACAGTTTCACAAAACTTACTCTGCCTCCTATGAAATTTTACACCACTGTGTGTAAATATTTCATTTACATTCACTGCTGTGTGAAAACAAAACTTACAGGGAGTTACAGATTTACCTTTTCACTGCTGTGAAACAATACATGGTTTTGAACAAAACTATCCACTGGTTTTCTTCATTTACTTCTCCTCCTGCACTGTTGTGCAATCTTTACATTTCTTACATTACAAAAAAGATTTACTATGCTGCTGCACTTTCTTTTACATTTCAAACCAAAAACATTTATGCATTTCTGTGCGTTCCTCCCCTGCAATACAAAATTTTTACTCTGTGGTTTCCATAGTCTTTCTTCGTTGCTGCGAACAGAGGTTTTCCTCCCCGTGTGCAATACTCTATTAACATGGAGTCAACGCTCATTCAATACATATGCCAAAATAATAAAATAAAAACTTACCTTACATTTTTCGCCCATACTTCTGTATGCCATAACTATTACGGGCCGTAAAAACATTTAAAAACTTTACCAACAAAATGTCATAATATTAAACATAGGGTATGGGTTATAATAATACACGATGCTATATTTAATTTAGCAGGTCCGTGTACTTTCCTCGCGATCAGACGGCGGACAGACTTAGCGTTAATCCAACGGGAGGTTGCATATCGGAACACCCTTTCTCACTGTACTTTAAACCATCGTGCAACTTTGGTAAATCAACGGCGGTAAAAGCTGGAGCTCATCGGACGAGTGTAATCAATATCGGAAGGGGTGAGTTGACCGAAAGTTACCTTCCGAAAAGTGTCAGGCGATGATGTCACGCCTGTCCACATGGCTGCTCCAAATTGCATCGGAGCCCCTTCGTACGGAAACCTCCTTAAGCCAAAAGCGGTGCGATAACCTTTCAGGCGGTTTGTGGTTTTCTACTGAGTGGTTTCGGGGGTTGGACGGTCAGCGTTGACTGCTGACCCGCGCGCGCAGTTGGAATTATAAATTTAACACTCCCCTTTAATTTCAACTGTTGGGCATTCGGTCATACCCAGACACTTCCTCAAAAATTCAAAGCATTTCTGATCCAGTGGCTTTGTCAAGATGTCTGCAACCTGTTCTTGTGTCTTGCAATGTTCTAGGACGATTTCTCCATTGTTCACTAATTCTCTGATGTAGTGAAACCTTGTATCAATGTGTTTCGTTCTCTTATGAAACACTGAATTCTTCGACAATGCAATAGCTGAGCTATTGTCGCAAAAGATCACTGTCGCTTTTGCCTACTCTTGGCCTAAGCTTCTCAACATCCTTCTCATCCAAACTGCTTGACATGCTGCTGCTGTAGCTGCCACATATTCAGCCTTTGCTGTAGACAATGCTACAATGGACTGCTTCTTAGAAGCCCATGAAATGGCTCCTGAACCCATATGGAAAACATAACCG
>APFE030596157.1:273981-290623 GCA_000404065.3 Pinus taeda
TTCGGTGAATCGTTGTAAGCAAACTCTGCTTGCGCTAGCACTTGGTCCCACATTCTAGAATTCTCTCCGACTAAGCTGCGTAACAGATTTCCTAGACTTCTGTTCACAACTTCTGTTTGCCCGTCGGTTTGCGAGTGATAAGCAAAACTGTAGCTTAATTGGGTGTTCATATTTTTCCATAAGGTACGCCAAAAATGTCCCGTCAACTTCACGTCTCTGTCCGATAGGATGGTTGTTGGTAACCCGTGTAATCTGACAATCTCATTAAAAAACAAGTGGGCCACGTAAGTGGCGTCACTAGTTTTCCGACAAGGTACAAAATGTGCCATGTTTTAGAAACGATCCACCACTACCATCACCGAATCATAACCTTTCTGTCTTTTTGGTAGTCCCAACACAAAATCTAAACTCACTTAATCCCAAGGTCTGCCTGGAATAGGCAATGGCGTGTATAATCCTGTGTTCTGGCTATGTCCCTTCGCTAGTTGACACACCTTACACTTAGCCACAAAACGTTGTACGTCCCATCGCATTCTTGGCCAAAAATAAAAGTGACTAAGTTGCTCCAAGGTCTTGTCAATACCGAAGTGTCCAGCCAATCCCCCAATGTGTTTTTCACGAATGATATTCTCCCTCATAGAATAGCTGGGAATACACAATTGTCCTCCCTTAAAAAGCAATTTCTCTTGTATGTTATAGTCCAACCAAGGACTATTTCCCCTTATCAAAGGGTTTTGGCACGCCTCATAGGCTTCTCTGAAATCCGTGTCTTTCTTATAAAGATCTCGTAAATGTTCAAAGCCCAAAAACTGCACAGTGCTTTCCTGCAATAGTAAAGCTTTTATGCTCAATGCGTCGGCTACCTTATTCGCTTGCCCGCTGATATGTTTCAGCACAAAAGTAAAACTCTGTAAGTACTCCACCCATTTGGCATGTTTATGATTAAGTTTGTGTTGCTGCATTACATATTGTAATGCAGAATTATCTTAAAACAGCACGAACTCGTTCCCCAACAAATAATGCCTCCAGTGCCTTAGCGCCTGTACCACTGCGTAGAATTCCTTGTCATATGAGGAGTACTTCTTCCTACTCTCATTCAGTTTTTCACTGAAAAATGCCACCGGTCTGTCCTCCTGACTGAGTACAGCCCCGATTGCTGTTCCACTAGCATCACAACGTACCTGAAATAATTTTTGAAAATCTGGTAGCCTGAGAATCGGTCTTTCTGTTATTTTCTTTTTCAATAGTTGAAAGCTCTTTTCTGCTGCTTCAGTCCATCGAAAAGGTTGGCTGGCCTTTTTTATGGTCTCCAACATAGGAGCACAAATTCCGTTGAAGTGTTTAATAAACTTCCTGTAAAAACTTGCTAATCCGTGGAAACTACGTACCTCAAACAAATTCTTCGGTGACGGCCAATTTATGATTGCTATCACCTTTTCTGGATCCATCTTCAATTCGTTCTCCGCTATCACAAATCCCAGATAAATTAACTCTCTCTGCAAAAACGTACATTTCTTCAAATTTATCAATAACTTGTTCTGTTGTAGCTTCTCCAACACTTTACGCACATGCCGGAAGTGTTCTTCTCGTGTCTTACTAAAAATAAGAATGTCATCCAAATAAACAATTACGAACTTCCCAATATATTCCTTTAGAATTTCATTCATGAGTCTCATGAAGGTGTTGGGCGCATTGCTCAACCCGAACGGCATGACCAGCCATTCATATAAGCCTTCATTGGTTTTAAAAGTTGTCTTCCACTCGTCTCCCTCACGTATCCGAATATGGTGATATCCGCTTTTTAAATCTATTTTAGAAAAGTAAGCTGCCCCACTCAGACAGTCCATCATATCATCCATACACGGTAACGGAAATCTGTACCGTATGGTGATTTTATTGATGGTCCTAGAATCAGTGCACATCCGCCATTCTCCTCCCTTTTTGGGGGCGAGAACTGTTGGTACAACACATGGGCTCAAACTCTCCCTGATCAATCCTTTGTCCAATAGCTCCTGCACCTGTTTTCTGACTTCTTCATTATCCTTGGGGCTCATTCGATAAGCTGCCTTATTTGGTAAGCTGGCTCCTGGTATGAAATCAATATGGTGACTAATACTCCGCTTGGGAGGTAACTTATCCGGCAAGTCGTCCACTACTATATCCGTAAACTCTTCCAACATCTATTGTATTTCTATAGGCAAATCTGTGATTTCTGTGTGTAACAGAACTGTCCTTGTCTTTCTGACTACAGCATAATTCATCTCGCTGTTTTCAACCTGCTTTAAAAATTGTTTTCCGCTCATTAGAAACGCCTTAGTTTCATTTACTTCAGCTGCCTCTTTCTCTTCCCTGATAGGCACAAGGGTATGCCTAACCCCATCTTTTTCGAACTTATAACAGTTCAACACCCCACCGTGGGTCACTTTTCTGTCAGACTGCCAAGGTCTACCCAACAAGATGTGGCATACGTCCATTGGCATAATGTCGCAAATGATTTTATCCTTATAACGTCCTATCTGGAATTCAACTTCACTCTGCTCATCCACCAACAACTGGTGCCCCTTCTGTAGCCATGAAACTCGATATGGATTGGGGTATTTCAGACGCTTCAGTCCTAACTTCTCCACCATCTCGGTTGACACCAAATTGTCAGTACTTCCGCTGTCAATTATCATTTTACAGCATTTACCTTGCAATTTACAAACTGTCCGAAACAGAGCTTTCCGCTGCATCTGCTCAATACTCTCATCAACTGGCTTCAACAACACCTTATGCAGCACTAAAGCTTCTCCTATTTCTGGGGCATTTTCTGCCTCTTGAGGAGGTGCTGCTGCTTCCTCCGGTTGCGCCAAATATGCGCCTCGCTGTCCAGTTGAATCTGTCTTTGGGCACTCAAAAGAGCGGTGCCCCCACTTGTGGCATCTGTAGCACTGGTAACCAGTTCTCCTTCCACGGCCATTTCCTCTGTCGCGCTGAAACGATCTGCCACCTCTCGTCCCATCTCCTTTTTCTGTTGTTCCCGAAGTCCTTGAACTACTGGCTTCCTCGCTGTTGCTGGCAGTTCGGCCCCTGCCATAGGACTGGCCTCTTCCTCTGGTAGACCCTCGTCCTCTCCGGGCATTCTGTCTTCGGTTAAGTTTCTCCTCTGCTTTGATCGCGCTCTGGTATGCCTCCTCCGTATTGTTTGGAGACAAAATGCTTATTTCATCCAAAATCTCCATCCTCAGCCCATTTACATATCTGGCTGTCTTTTCTGCTGTATCCTCTGTGTATCCTACTCGCAAATTTACTCGATAAAATTCCTTTGTATACTCTTTCACAGTCAGTCCCCTTTGTCTCAAATTCTGAACCTGCCTATGTAACGCGATTTGGTAATCTCTTGGCAGAAATCTGCCCTTCAATTTAACTACCATCCTCGTCCAAGTTTTTATCGGAGGTTTGTTCAACCTCTTTCTCTCGTTCTGGACACTGTCCCACCACAGGGTTGCGTGTCCTTTCAGCTTTGTTGCTGCAAACTTGACCTACGGTTCTTCATTAACTTCCCGCATTCAAATACTTGTCATTTCGCTAATCCTCATCTAATACAACATCAATCGATAAACTGCATCGTAGTTGGGTAATTCTGGTTTTGGTCTGCATTTGACATAATCGCGGACTTCAATAACTTCACTTCTGGTGAGTCACCTTCAGGCCCATCTGCCGCTACTTCCACTTCTTCTTCGCTCACATCACCTAACTCTGGATCTCTCCTCCTGCCTGCCTCTACTGCTTCCAATCGAGCAGTAAGAACTCTGAGTTCTTCTCTTAACGCCTCATCTGCCATTCTACGTGCACCTCGGCCTCATCCTCGTCTACCTATATCCATTTCTCCCAAATCTCTTCAACTCAAACAGCTCCAATACCACTATGATGGGACCCAGCCCACTTGGCAATGCTTTTGCGCTTTATGTTGTGTGTTAGATTGTTGACGTGGCGGTTGGATGTTGTTCTCCCGTGGTTCTGTAGGTTGGTGGTAGCTGGATATTAAATGCAGTGTTAATATGGTAGTACCCTGCCTTGGTATACTACTCAACCCTAACGTTAACGCGTCTTCTCGATTCTTCTGTGGCTATTGTTCTGTTTGCTCCGAGGGTTTGTGAGCTCTGAGTCGGGAAAACGATGGGTGCGCTGTGCTATGGTTCCTTCGGCTCTGTAATGAGATTCGTGGGCAATGTAATGTGCTTTAACTGGTTCTGGGTGTTGTATGAGACCTCCGCTGCGTGTTTGGTTATTCTGTTTGCCCGTTCGAAAACAATTCTGTCTGGCTATGGAGATTACCTGCCTGTTTTCATGCTCAATCCTCGATAAGTCACACTGTTACTCTGTTGGTTATGTCTTCGGTAGATTAACTGGCTGTTTGGCTTGCTTGTGGTTATCACTGTAACTTCGGTTGGTCGTATGTCGACTGTGGCTCGAATTCAATCTTCCTGTTCTCTGTCATGTGGCTTTCATTGTTCGGTCTCTGTGTATGCTACTGGTTCTCTGGGTTTTCATTCCAAGTTCGATTGCTGGTAATTTTCTGGGTTCGTTCGCCTTCTTATGACACTGCCTTGGCTGTGGCTGCAAGCACAGGGTTCTTCGGGAGGCACCTTCAGTTTTAACACAGGTAAATTATTGTTCCATGCTTCAATTTCATCTGTTCCTCGTTCTGGGTCTAACCCAACATTGCTCCTTTTCTCTTTAATCGCTCAATGGCGTCCTCTGCTCCAAATATGGCTTCTCCTCTCGCGTCCTCCAGGTAAGGGTTTTGGTTATCAGTTTTTATGTTGCTTCTATAGGGTTTCGTCCCTCTGTATTTTCTCTGTAGCTCGCACTAATTTACTCTTGGTTTCTTGCAGGTCCTCACAGGCAACCTGGACGGCGTATTCCCCTGTACTCGATGGTATTTGGTTGCGTATATTCTAGGTAGGCTTGAAACTTGTTCTGTTTGTGAATGCTAGTCTCTGCTTGGAGGATGTGTCGTCCGCTAGTCTAGTGTCTGGTCACTGTATTGTTATTTGTTTGCCATTATCGTTCTAGTTCGATTTTATGTATAAAGATATGGGCTCCAGCGTGACCCTGTTGCTATTCTGTTACAAACCCTAACTCAAGGTTTTGTGTTTGACCTGGGTTGTTGTAATTTCGATTGTATTTACATCCGCTGTGACTATACTGGTCCCTGTCTATGTAAGGGAACTCGGCCCTACCGACTCTTGCTGTAAATTGCTATTCTGGACAATTTAAATGAAATTTGTTTTGATGAAAAAGATGTATGGTAATTGTTACCTGTGGCACCTTCGCTTGTCTTTCGGTTACGTTGCTGGGCGTTCGAACTTATTTGCTTGTCTTTCGTTTACGTTGTTGTGCGTTGAACGTATTCGCTTGTCCTTAGTTATGTTGCTGTGCGCTTGAACGTGAGTGTGACTGGTTGTCTTATGACTCGGAATTTGTTTAAGATTCTATCTGCTTGACTTAAATTTAACTGTAACTTATGCTTGTATAGTAGCCATGACAGTATGCTAATTTATAATGATACAGTGGTCTGTTAAGTGATGAAAATATGAATGAAAAATCAACAAATAATTATGTAGGCAATTTCGATGGACAATACTTCTCTGGTTTTGAATGCTTAATAGTTTCTATTAATAAATTCACTCAATTTCTTCTCTTCTGAACTGAACCTTTCTCTGTTACATGTCTTTTGGCTTTATAGCCCTCTGTTTGCAGTTGATGCTAGCAGTTGGTCTAACTGTTACAAAAATAGTTACATAACTTCTATTTCTTTCCATCACTACAGTCATCTGGCATTCCAAGACTTGTAGGAACAATTGATGGTTATTTTCCTAATTTTAAACTACCTTTTAATTAACAACCGAACTACAATAATCCTAAACTGAAAAATAAAAAGTCACCTAGCTTTCGCTGATTTGTAAAATAAAATAAAAGAAAAATTATTCTCAATAGAATTTGACAATTACATAGACTCTCGCTTGTGAACCTGGTTGGAGTCCTTTCTGCCTCGTCACAGTGAGCTGGATGCTCCTGCATCATTTAACCACTCGTTTATAAAATTATATATAATATAACACTTGACCTTTGAATTTAAATTTATAATTTTGTGGAAGGTTAAATACAATGACACCATACATTTTTAAATAGAAGAACACAAAAATTGAAAAAAATAATAAAATAAAAATGAAAAATCATAACAAAAACTAGACACAGATGATTGCATTTAAAATAACATAACTTTGACAACAACAAAAATCCCTGGTTAATACCCCTGGTTAATATTGTTAAGGAGATATTTTTTCACCCAACCTCTATGCACTACTCCTGCTCTTATTAAATAATATTATTTTTTATTTTCTATTTTTTTTTTTTCTTACTTATTATTTATTTTTATCCTTTTACTAACTAGGTTTTTATTGAATTTAAATTATTACTTTATTATTTATTTATTGTGTTTTATTTATTTTGAGTTATTTATTTAATTTTAGTATTCTATTTATTATTATTTCTAGTAATTTCTCGTTCTAACAATTAGTTAGTCTAACGAACTATTATATATTTATAAAAAGTAAGATATTCAAATTAACTAGTTCCCATTTAATTACAATTTTTAATTATTAAATGATACCGTTTTAACTAACTTTTAACTTAAACACCTACTTAAATTATTTCATTTTTATCTTTTAGGTCTTTATTTATTTATTTTAACTTCTAGTAATTTCTCGTTCTAATAAATAGTTATTCTAACTAACCATTATAGATTTATATAAAAAAGTAAGGTCTTCAATCTAACTAATTCCCGTTAAAATTACAATTTTTAATTATTAAAAGATACCGTTTTAACTAACTTTTAACTTAAACACCTTCTAAAATTATTTCATTTTATATATATTAAGGTGTGGTCACGATGATAACTAATTTCCTTTAAATTATCAGGATGACTTTTTGACTCTGGCCCTAAGTCAAAATTAGCCGTGTGTCAAGATAGCTCTTGGAGGCTCTGCTCTAACTATTTAACATGCAAAGTTGGATCTGTTTCTTCAACTTGTCCTGACGATGAACCACACTGGTTGGTTCGAAATGCGTCGACAAAGGTCTTTCTATATGTGATTTACTCTGAAATTTTTCTTATAACCATATGAACCCATATCCATATCTTTAGACTAAAATTGTAAAAAGAATACGAGCCTCTCTCAGTATCCCCTGACATCGCATTTGTCACTATTCACTAAGCATAATCAATCTCTAAATAGCTAGCCCAAATATACACTTAATATCAATGATAAATTCCCTTTAAAACCTAACTAGCAAGATTTCTCTCACAACACCAACAACTTCCTAAAATTGCTATACATGTGCATAAGACATGATAAACTATTTCACAAAACTTGAAATTTTTAGATAGCTCAAATCAATATTAAGGAACACATAAATGAAAGAAATCACTAATTCTCTAAAAATATATTTAAAAAAACAAACAAACCAACTTATACATAAACATTAACAAAGCCACCTATATATATATCATATATATTACAAAACTAATAACATAACAAAACTTTAATATATATATATATAAAATATATATATATATATATTATATATACTTAATCATAAATCTAAACCCACTGCATTCCTCAATTTAAACTTGAACACTTCTATATTTTTAAATAAAATCATAAGTAAATAAATGAAAACTATAAATTCTTCAATAAATCTTTCGTTTATATTTTTTTCAACTCACACTTTCCAATAATCAAAAAAATTTAAGATATTAATAAAACTTTTCTTCTCACATAAAACAAAAAAAATTAAAAAAAAAAAAAAATAAATAAAATTAAAATCAATTATGTGATTCAATCACACTTTCCAATAATCAAAATAAATTAAAGATATTATACGGTTTTTCTTCTTACATTAAACCAAAAATTAAAAATTAAAAAACTTTAAAATTATAATGAAAATCGATGATGTACCTCAATCATTCATACTTGCACATTCTCATACTAAATTAGCACTCGTATATATAAAAACAAAAAATAAAGTTTCCAAAATAAATAGTATGAATAAAATATAATAAATAATTTTGCACAACACTAATTTTTATATTTTCTAACACACTAATTTTTAAGAGATAAAATTTTACTAATTTCCACCACACTAATTTTTATGAAATAAAATTTTACTTCAATTTATAATCAAAGCCTCATTTAAATTTTTTAAATATTGATATGAGTTAGTGTACTTCTCTCTTCCATAGATTAACCAAAAAAACAGAACTACAATATTAACCCTAAACTAAACGCTCCGAGCGATAAATACCTTCTCATCACATTGAAGCAACATAACATTAATCCTAGCATTAGCTTTGTACTAAAGCCAAAGCCACATTTGGAACCTGTATCAATAAAAATAAACAGAAAACCATTAACTAAGCCTCATTTCGTGTCATCAAATGGGGGAGCTGAATGACCTTTTTAAAACATGGCTTCAGGATTTGACTTCTCAGTAAACACCGATGCTGGCTCAGTCAACACCGATGGGCTCCCAAGATACCTTTTTGAAAACATCGCTTTCAGGATTTGCAGTCTCAGCCAATTCCAGTATTCTCTTCATATTCTCACATTCAGATGTGAACATCTTTTGCAATGATATCAATGTTTCAAGCCCTCGCAGCTCTTCCACTGCACAACACCTTGTCATGTTCAGATATCGAAGCTTTGCAAGGCCACGAAGCCCCCTTAATTTCTTTAATGCACAACAATGCTTCAGGGAAAGATCTGTCAGTGTTGTCGGCAATGCTCCAACCTCCACAAGCTGAGCACAATCTTCGAGAATGAGGTTTTCAAGGGCTGGGCAAACACCTTCACCGAATGATATTTCGGTTATTCTCGTCTTTGACAGGTCTAAGTATTTGAGCCAAAGCATGCACTTGTCAATAGAAGAGTCCAACAATCTGCAATCTCCTCCAACGTTTTCCACACTGGCAAATGGCAGTACACCACCAATTACGCATTCCTTCAGATTCAAATCTCTAAGATTGTCCAACTCCAAGACACGCAGAGTTGGCAGGTCCTCTATTTCTATACACCCCTCCATGTTCAGAGATCGAAGCTTTGCAAGGCCACGAAGCCCCCTTAATTTCTTTAATGCACAACAATGCTTCAGGGAAAGACGTGTCAGTGTTGTCTGCAATGCTCCAACCTCCACAAGCTCAGCACAATCTTCGAGAATGAGGTCTTCAAAGGCTGGGCAAACACCTTCACCGAATGATATTTCGGTTATTCTCGTCTTTGACAGGTTTAAGGAACTGAGCCGAAGCATGCACTTGTCAATAGAAGAGTCCAACAATCTGCAATCTCCTCCAACGTTTTCCACACTGGCAAATGGCAGTACACCACCAATTGCGCATTCACTCAGATTCAAATCTGTAAGATTGTCCAACTCCCTGAGTCCCAGATCTCGCGGGTCCTCTATTTGTATACACCCCTCGATGTTCAGGGATCGAAGCTTTGCAAGGCCACGAAGCCCCCTTAATTTCTTTAATGCACAACAACGCTTCAGGGAAAGATCTGTCAGTGTTGTCGGCAATGCTCCAACCTCCACAAGCTCAGCACAATCTTCGAGATCGAGGTATTGAAGGGCTGGGCAAACACCTTCACCGAATGATATTCCGGTTATTCTCGTCTTTGACAGCTTTAAGGAAAGGAGCCGAAGCATGCACTTGTCAATAGAAGAGTCCAACAATCTGCAATCTCCTCCAACGTTTTCCACACTGGCAAATGGCAGTACACCACCAATTGCGCATTCCTTCAGATTCAAATCTCTAAGATTGTCCAACTCCAAGACACCCAGAGCTGGCAGGTCCTCTATTTCTCTACACCCCTCCATTTTCAGAGATCGAAGCTTTGCAAGGCCACGAAGCCCCCTTAATTTCTTTAATGCACAACAACGCTTCAGGGTAAGATCTGTCAGTGTTGTCGGCAATGCTCCAACCTCCACAAGCTCAGCACAATCTTCGAGAATGAGGTCTTCAAGGGCTGGGCAAACACCTTCACCGAATGATATTCCGGTTATTCTCGTCTTTGACAGGTCTAAGGAACTGAGCCGAAGCATGCACTTGTCAATAGAAGAGTCCAACAATCCGCAATCTCCAACGTTTTCCACACTGGCAAATGGCAGTACACCACCAACTGCGCATTCCTCCAGATTCAAATCTCTAAGATTGTCGAACTCCGAGACACCCAGAGCTGGCAGGTCCTCTATTTCTATACACCCCCTCATGTCCAGAGATCGAAGCTTTGCAAGGCCACGAAACCCCCTTAATTTCTTTAGTGCACGACAGTCTTCCAAATCCAATGATGTTAGCGTTGTTGGCAATCCTCCAACCTCCACTAACTCATGAGAATACCGGAGATGGAGCTCTTTAAGGACCGGGCAAACACCTTCACCAAATGATATTTCAGTTATTCTGGTGTTCAACAAATGTAACCGTTTGAGTCTAGGCATGCACTTGTCAATACAAGAGTCCAACAATCTGCGACCTCCTTGAACCTTTTCCACACTGGCAAATGTCACTTCACGAATTGGAGCATCTATTGACAAGAGTGTCAACTGTTTTAACTCGCCAACCGAGTCGGGCAAATCTTTCAATTTCCCCGAGCGGAGGCTCAAATTCTTCAATTTCGTTAGCTTACCGAGTGAATGCGGCAAGGTTTCCAACGAAGGGCTGCCTATATCCAGAATCTCCAAATTGCTGAGATCTCCAATGTCATTTGGCAATTCTTTTAAATTTGTGGCTTTCAAAAGTAGTACTTCCAGGAACTGCTGATGTGTGACTTGGGAAGGCAATATTTCCATTTTGTTACACCAAGAAAAGACTAACCTTTCAAGCGTGCTAACATTCTCTAGTGTTTGACCTGTGACGATCAAGTTGATGCAGCCTCTCAAATCGAGATCTTTTAGTCGAATCAAGTTCATGGAGTTAGGCAGCATTTTCAACTTCTCACAAGAACACAGTATAACCTTTTGGAGATTTGTTAAATCCCCAAAGGATTGCGGCAGCCTTTGCAAATTCGTGCACCATGACAAATTAATATATTGGACCTGTTTCAAATTTCCAATGGAAGCCGGCAGTGTTTGCAATTCCCTGCACCCTGACAAGTCAATCCGTTGGAGCATTGCTAAATTACCAAATGAGGGCGGCAGCGCTTGCAAATATAGGCAATCAGACAAGTCAATATGTTGGAGGCTTGTGAAATTCCCCAAGGAGTCTGACAACGACTCCATTAGTGCCCGGATTCTTAAGTGCTTCAACGAGCAGAGATGAAAGAACTCTTCAGGCAATGTTCCTCTAAAGTCGTGCAGTTCAATCTTTTGCAGGTACTTCAACTGCCCTATGGACTTTGGTAACTCGAAAAGGGAAATACTTATATTCAACTCCCTAAACTGAAGAAGTGCCTGCATTACACGCTGAAAATGTTAAAATGAATATCTAGAAACTATACCGCCACCTGTTAGGGCCATACACTTTTAACTAAATTGAAAAAAATAAAAAATAAAACTTTACATGTACCTCATATTCAGTGTTCCACAAGGTTCCTAACATCGGGGAATTTTCCCTGTACCACCATTTCAGGTTTACCAATTCCAACACTCTTAGATTCTTTATTGGAATCCACGACGATAGGCAACTATTTATTTCAATCCCCGGAGCATAACTTTGAATCCACGAAGGGAGGGAGAGAGATGCATCTATCTCACAGCGAAGCCATAGAAGTTCTGGGTGTCTGATCACCTTGAATATCCTTTCCAAACAATCCGCTGGAGCTCTCAGTAGCTGCAAACCGCTCATATCAACGCTACGATCGTTAAACTCCAAAGGACTTTGGGACGTGTCGCCAGATCCTTGTTGAATCATGTTAAGTCCACGCACCTAAATTGTTAAAAGACAAGATTGACATCTTTGCGAAGATCAGGAAATCGCAACCCTAAAGACACGATACGATTTTCTAACCATAAATTTCAGAACACAACATGATGTCTAGAGCTTTGAACACCTACCGTGGATGGAGTCGGCACATTCCGAAAGAGGCTGTCAGTTGGGCGCCAAAGACGACGTGGGCATCCAGGAAGCTCCGCCAATTCTCTACCCAGGTCACGGAGATGGTCGTGCATTCTTAAACAGTTTTCTTCATCGAACGTGACAAGACACTTAGCTCTCAAGAGTCCTAAGACCCAGCGATCCATTCCAGCCAGATCCATCCCATACTTTTATGGCTGTATCCCTCTTTATTCCTATGAAGAAACAGGCAATATCTAAGAACATTTCCTTTTCCTCTTTATCAAGACCATCATAGCTAATCTTAAGGCTACTCTGTATTTCCGTGGGAAGCACTTGGGATAGTTTGCGCAATTGGTCTTCCCAACACTCGCGGCTTTCGGAGTACAGTAGCGCCCCAATCACTTTGAGGGACAATGGCAACCCCTGGCACGCTTTTAAAAACTCTCCAACCAAATCTTCATACTCCACAGTAGGATAAGGATGGTTGAAGGCATGAGAACAAAAAAGCTGTTGAGAATATTGAGGATCAAGTCCTGTCATCATGTAAATGGATGACTCTTCCATCCTTGCAGATTTTCTAAGAATGTCCCGATTGCGAGAAGTAAGCACAATTAAGCTATGTGAAGGAAGGACATCCTTTAAGGGTGCAAATAATGCACCCAGCTGCTCAGCATCATCCACGTCATCTAAGACTACGAGAGATTGATAGCTGGAGAGACGATCTTTTAACGTTGCTATACCTTCATCAACATTACGCATTACCTGATCCCCTCCGGTCAAGTCTTTATAAAGTTCACTCTGCAAGGATGGTAGACGGCACCTAGCTGCAGCCTCTTTAACGTCACGTAAAAAACAGGAGTGCCGGTAATCTGATCTCTTTGTGTTGAAGAAAAATTTTGCCAGGGTGCTTTTCCCCACCCCACCAAGACCCACAATCCCCACAATATTGGGCCCCCCTCTGTTTTGCAGCTGCTCCACCGTTCGTTCAAAATGTCGTAGCTTTTCATCCAATCCAGTTTGATGTGTGGCCACCTGCAATGGCGGTTTTCTAACACTTTTCTGCACTTGTCGCGCTACTTCGTCCACGAGCTCGCCTTCATCACTGGTCATTAGCAAAAGAACAAGCACAGCATAGGTATTTAAAGATTTGTTTATGAATACAGCTAATTATTTAAAGATTTATTTATCAATAGAACTAAAGTAATAAGGGGTGACAGAAGCAGGCGGGTTATTTTTCATCTAGACAAATAAAAGGAGCTTAAATTTTCTTAGCATTGGGCCTCTCGAATCATTAACCAAGCATATAGTATTTAGGGCTATGAGAAATAAAACATTCAAGTTTTTGGTGATTCATTGTTCCTGAAACCACAAGTTCGAAAAGCCAATGAAAGCTGTAATCCCTCCCTTCCGTTCTTGATAGGATTATTTTGTTATCACATCAATTTGAATGTATTGAATTCTCTCATGTGTATTGAAATTTGGATTTTGAATTAGATGAGATGGCTAAGAAAGAGACAACTTTGTGTCACGGAGATATGGAAATAGAACCAAGTTCGAAGTGTTATCAGCCAATTCCTTGATCATTATGACTCAAAATCCACGTTATACAATCAGATGTTTTTCACATACCCTTTCTAACCAAGCCGTTTCAAGTTCAATGTTCTCTGGGGTCTGAGAATATTTATTCCCCTGGTGGCCTCCAGATTAGAAAACAAACCAAATACAAGCGATGTAATTATGGAATAAGGGTGTAATTGTTGAATAAAGGTAGTGCAGGTTCGTAGCATGGAGAGCAACACCTAGAGTATTCAAGTAGTACAAAGTACAAACAGGTGGATTCAGGCTCTCTCAAAAAGCAGATTGTGGGGATGGCTCATGAATTACTGCTCTATTCATATGTGATAGGCCTTAACACTCGAAAGGCCCCGTTGCTGCGCTCTTCCCTTGGCAATCAATACAAAATTCTATCAGGGAGGTTCACACAATCATGGCAAATATGCATTCAATGCTTTTGCAATGGCGCCCTAGGAGTGGAAGGAATTATATATTAGTTGCAATTGCTCAGATAAGGGTTCAGCGTAATCCTCTGGGGAGTCTTGAATCGCTGGCAGAGCTTTGTTGGTTTAGCAATGGATCGAAGAGATGGTGAAGACCATAATGCTTTTGAACAAGTTAGCAACGGCCACTGAAGGGATGATTATGGCCGTGTCGAGAAAGATTGAAATGGAAGAGCATTTGCTGTAAATTAAGATACAATTTTTGGAATCGAAGCTCGTTTTGCTGGAATAGAAGTTGAGAAACTAGAGATGGAATGCAAGACGGGGAACGATTGCGATCGAAATAAGGATGACAAAGCTGGAGGAGAAATTTGAAAATGAGGCTTAGTACAAGGATGTAGATACAAAGTCTACTGAGGAACCTGACAGAAAGCGGATGAAGCTGGATTGGGAGAAGCAGAAGGAAGGCCAAGCATCTGCTCGGTTTGTTGATCTTGCAAAGTGATCATCCAATGTCAGTTAGAATTTTGTTATAGTGGTACCAGGTGTCCTTCTTAGCGTCTATAGAAAGTATATATTATAATCATTGGTAGAAAGAGTTGCAGTCATAGGCTATGATCAATTCAATGTGAATGAAAATCAATTCGAATTTTAAATTATATGGGACCTGGCCCAGACTCCAGTTTTTTGATACTATAGCTAAACTAACTGTTACTTAAAAAAACCAAAAAAAAATACAGTTAAGGTAATACAGATAAGAGTACTAACCCATTACAAGCCTCCAACTCAAAACCGCTTAGAGATGAAGCCTCAGAAAGTGCGTTTCTCCACGCCGCAAGTCTTTCTTGACTGTATCTCCCTTTCCTTTCATGAATAAGTAGAGCTTGAGCGTAAATACTACCTATGTCATTCAGCTGGAAACATCTATCTATGCCCGTCCAACTGAGAATTCTCAAAGCTGGAGCACACACTCTATCTATGCCCATCCACCTTAGAATTCTTAAGACTTAAGCATACCCCCCATTGTTGTCGTTGCCCTGGGTCGTCCATCGTAGATCAGCAGGTTTAACTTTGTAGAATACCGGAATAACTGTGGCAGCACCTGACTCCATCGACTTTAACATTTGGACGAGTTCGTCGAGACACCATCTGGATTCTGCGTATCCAGGAGAGAAAATAGCCACATGGACTGAGGCAGTTGACATAGCTTCTTCTATTTGAGCGATTATTTTTTCTCCCCGCTGCAGTTCCGGCTGGTCAAGAAACACTCTGAATCCTTTGGAAAGAAGACGGCGGTACAGATGGCTGGCGAAAGTTTTTTTAACATCAGTGCCGCGATGATTTATAAAAATCTCGCAGCTGTAAGTGCCGTGGGGAGATGCAGAGGTGGAGGCGGAAGCGGAGGAGGGAGCGAATGTGGTAGCCATTGTTAGGAATGCAGCGATACACTGAGAAATGAGATGAGAAAGATGACAAGGGTAACGCCAGCACAGGTTAACAAGTGAAATATAGTTGTATCGCTCTAGTCAATACAACCCTACCTTAACCACAGAAATCTCGTCAATACTCGCCTCTGTTTTAAAGCGCGCCGAAAGCTGCAACGAAACCGGTAAGGCCGTGAATAGTCAGCAGGAGCATGGACTTGATGCATCTCCGGCCCCACCTTGGTCGGCCACTTCCGAAAGAGTCGTTCGAGTGTGCGACAGGTGCGTTCATTTAGGCAAACTTACAGGAAGGTCTGTAATTTAATGGATGGATCATGAATGGTGGTCCACTGCCCATTTGCAAAAGAGTGTTTTTTCTGCGAAGCGGAATCATCCAGTGGCCCCTCAGGACCGTATACGCGTTTAAATGAGCAGCCATTTAATGCATGCGCCGTCTGGCCGTGGGGTTAAACGTCCTTTTCCCTGTGTACTTATTAGTATTTGTGGGCTCCGCACTTTTTTACTAAAAAGATTCTTCATTTTCAAAAAGTAAACTCCTTTTACACCGCACAGCATTAAAACTTATTTTGAAGTTTAATTTGACAATAAATCAAAATAATTTAAAATCGCTCAATTAACTATTTGCACTTTTTCAAAGCGTTCAAACCGTTTTGGATTGTCATTTAAAATTAACGGGTTAAGAAAGCAAAAACAATAAGGAGATGACAGTGATTGATGTGAAGAATTTTGCTTTTTCTTGCTTTAAAAAGATAAAAGATTTATTTAGAATTAAATAGTAAGGAGATGACAGTGATTGATGTGAAGAATTTTACTTTTTCTTGTTTTAAAAGAGATAAAGGATACATTTAGAATTAAACAGTGAGGAAATGATTGACAATTTTGCTTTTTATTGCTCTAAAAAAGATAAAGGATTTATTTAGAATTTTCTTTTATATTTAATGAAGATGATTTTAAAAATGATAGTTTAATTGGTTTATGTTTTGATTGAGATTTAGGAGATAATTTTTTCAAACTTATATTTTTCTTTTGTTATTTAAATTATATTTTAGATTGCATAAATAAATTTAGATGGCTGAAAATATTTTAGTTGTATCTTGATTTTGATT
>APFE030596163.1:0-30405 GCA_000404065.3 Pinus taeda
TCAAGATAGCTTTTTGAGGTGGATGCTTGAGAAGTTTCTCCATTATAGCCCAGACCTGTCTTGTTTAGAGGAGACCGCTGCACATTGATATTCTCATCCAAAGTTTCAGATCCTTTGACAAACTTAAGATTAATAGCTTTTGTTTTCTCAATCTCTTTTCTAAGACCAACAATTTCACCTTCTAATTTTTCAAGATGTCTTTCCTTTTCATCAATTTGAAATTGTAGAGTATCAATGATCATATTCTTCTCTTCTATACATCTCTTAAGTTTAGTAATTTCTTCATGAAAGTAATCCACATCTATAGCATCCATATAATCATCATCTTCAAATGCATTTAACAATTTATATTCATTACCTCGTTCATCTTCATCACTGTTTGATAGACCATCACTATCTTCATGAGTGTAGTAGCTTTTCTTACTTGCACTATGTTTCTTGTTCCATCTAGCAGGTTCTTTTCCTTTATCCTTATAGGGACATTTTGCAGCATAATGACCTACTCTTCCACAAGCAAAGCATTTAAAAGGCAACTTACCTCTGAACCTTCCAGAACCCCTTTGAAGATTTCTGACAAAGTTTGATTCTTCTTCCTCTTCTTCTGGGACGTGGCTTGCTTCATAATAATCTTCTTTGCCTGATGCCTTGAAAGCAGCTTCTCTTCTATCTGATGGACCTCCCTTTCTCATTTCATAAGCAGTTAGAATTCCATGTAGCTGAGACATAGTAAGAATTCGTAGATTTTCCTTTTCTTCAATTGCAGATACTTTAGGTTCAAACTTGGGGGACAATGACCTTAGAACCTTTTCAACCACAATAGCCTATTTTATTTCTTCACCCAAATTTTTTATACAATTAACAACTTCATCTACCTGAAGAAAATAGTTAGCCACACTTTCATCATTATACATCTTGAGAGTCTCATACTGAATCCTGAGAGTTTGAAGTTTGGCACGCTTTACTTGTTCATCTCCTTCATAGCTCGTGACAATTTTGTCTCATATCTCTTTTGAGGATTTATAGTGCATTACCTTCATGAATTCCGATTGGGATATACATCCTAATAGGGTACTGACTGCTTTTGCATTTGTTTCATACTTCTTCTTCTCGTCTGCATCTGTAGGAGTAGTTGAAGGAAAAGCATAGCCTGTCTCTACGATGTTCCAAACTTCTGTACCAAGAGATTGAAGATAGGCAGTAACTCTTACCTTCCAATAATTGAAGTTTGTCCCATCAAAAACCGGTGGCCTGATAGATGCTTCCCTCTCGTAGTTGCTCATGATGAAAGATCTTCCTTCAAGCGATCAAGCTTCTTTAGAAGGACCCGCTCTGATACCAATTGTTGAAAATAATACTGAGAGGGGGGGTGAATCAGTATTATCTAGTCCTTTTACCAAATCTTCCTTATTTACTTTGAATTATTTTTGCATACCAATACCATAAATAATGAGCATGAACAAGAAAATCAGACAGTCACATCAAAGAACACCAGATTTAAGGTGGAAACCCAATGTGGGTGAAAACCACCTGCTGCAATATGTCTCTATCTTCTTTCAAATTAGAAACTCCTTTTACAATGATCTTGTACTGGTGTAGTCCTTTACCAGTACGCAGGCTGCAACCTGCAGAGAGCTACAACTCTCTCTCGTTTTCCAGTCTCTCCTGGAAGGGAGCTACAACCCCCTACTTCTTGTCTTTCAAGGACCACTTTTCATAAATTTTCAAACTGGATCCATAAATATCAAATGATCATCAAGTACCAGTAAGTCACCCAGATAACCAGATCCACAATAACAGTAAACTAAACCCAGAACACCTTATCAACAAAAAATTCAGTCAACAAAAGATCTTAAGACAGATACGCAATTTCCTTTTCTCTGGCCTGTGTCGCTATGCTCTTCACCTTCTGTGCTGACGCGCACCTTCGCAGCTGCGCCTTCTGTGGTGCCTCCACACTGCGCCTTCGGTGGCGCCTCTGTGGCGTCTACTGTGGCGCCTCCGCACTGCGCCTTCTGTGGCGCCTCTGTGGCGTCTCCGCACTGCGCCTTCTGTGGCGTCTCCGCACTGCACCTTCTGTGGCGTCTCCCAACTGCACCTTCTGTGGCGCCTCTGTGGCGTCTCCTGTGGCGCCTCCGCACTGCGCCTTCTGTGGCGTCTCCGCATTGCGCCTTTTGTGGCGCCTCTGTGGCGTCTCTGCACTGCGCCTTCTGTGGCGCCTCTGTGGCGTCTCCTGTGGCGCCTCCACACTGCACCTTTTGTGGCGCCTCTGTGGCGTCTCCGCACTATGCCTTCTGTGCCGCCTTCACACTGCGCCTTCTGTGGCGTCTCCGCACTGCGCCTTCTGTGGTGCCTCTGTGGTGTCTCCTGTGGCGCCTCCGCACTTCCGCAGTTGCAGCGCTCGAGAGAACACCCTTCACAGATTCACTTTCCACTTCACTTTCATATAGATCGAGCTTTTGAAACAATAACCCAATATTTCAGATCTTAAGATATTCAACCCAAAAGCATGCCCAAGCCAAATCATCTTCATTGCTTTATATAGGCAACCTCTTCCTCAAATCATGGACCAATACCATGGGCCAAAACCATAGGATCAAAAACTGTGGGACTAATACCATGAACCAACCATGAAAGTGCGTGAACTTTTCTCCACATGAAATAAACTTTTCTCTGCATAAAATTCCATGAACTTTTCTCTACATGAAATAAACTTTTCTTTGCATAACATTCCGTGAACTTTTCTCTACATGAAGTAAAATTTTCTCTGCATAAAATTCTGTGAACTTGAAAATAAATTTGCTGCACTATAATTTATCATCTGAGTGATTTGCCATCAAGGACAACACTTGTCTCATAATGCCAACAAAAACCATGGTTTATGGCAATGGCTTGAGATTAGATGTATGAAACTCTAGCATGGTCTATGTAAAGATGCGCAAGCACTTGACAAAGATTCGATGAAGCCCAAGATGGGATAATTCCTAGCAGATCTAGTTGATACTTAAAGGCAACATCGGTATATGGACCATAGACATTGATGGATCTTGAAGATTGGTTCAAGAGGGAGAGGATCACTTCTCATTGAAGATAAGCATTTCAAGCAGTCTATGTCTAATGAAAAGGTGCTTAGGTATTTGAATACCACAAGGTATGCATGGTATGTTGTGTTTCAGCTATTGGTTTTGTAATCCCTAAGATATGATGAGAATGCCTCTTTCTTTAATGGATCATACATGCATATGATAGTGACTTGGATATATGTCTCCTATGATGAAATTATGCACTTGGTGTTGAACATTTTATGATCTTGATCTATCTTGATAGATAGATCTATCAAGATAAAGGATCAAGATAAATTATGAAATTATGATTTATCTGTTGGATATCTTTGATATCTTAGTATCTATGATCTATCTGTTGGACATATTTGATATATACTTGTCATGATGGATTTCATATAGGAGGCTAGCTCATTGACTCATATACTTGATTCTGCTAATAATGCTTGTGATAAGCATGATGAAAGCATATGGAAAGAGAGAATTTGACACTCTTGTTGTTTTGATAAAGCTTTATTGAATGACCTAATCTGATCTCATTGGTCAGGAAGTGCATGATAACCTTGATGTGAGAGGTATAAATGTAAGATTGATATTCCATATCTCTTACTACTTGTGGTTTTGTCTTGACATTGTATGGTTAAATTGAATGTCCTAACTTGATCAGGTGACTTGATAAAAAGTGCTATTGTATTTGAGATCTATTTGTTGCTTTCATTCTAAACCTTTGATGAAAGATTGATGTCATGATGTTGATAACCCTATCTTTATGATCTAACATATATGTTGTTGCATGACTCAAGTAGAGACAAGTTGCTTACATGAATGAAGATGAATGATGCAAATCCTCAGTTAGAGGGAAAATCTCTTCCCAAGATTCTTACCCTTATTACTATTTATATTCTATGTTGCTAAAGTATGATTTATGTGCATCTCACAGTATTAATCTATTGCAAGGTCTTAGATTTGAAGCCCATACAGAAATTAGGGTTTCTACTCTAGACGCAGTCACTCATATGGGAGATCTCATCCCTAGATGTACTCATGCTATGGCCTAGACAACGTACAGGCATCTAAAGTCACCTTCATGCTATCCTGAAGGGAGTGCCTAGAGGTTTGACTATAGTTGACCATCATATGAAGCTTTCTGAAGTTGTTTGAACCCTGAATCATGATGTCCATGACATATTCTGCCACTGTTAACTGATTTCTGAAGTTGTTGAGTTAAATTGTTGATCATATAATGAATTATTGTGCATGAAATCAGAAGATCACCTAGAAGACGTCAATACCACAGATAAGATCTGCTAGCAGGAAAATATTGAATGTTTTCCATAACATGAACATGCAGACTGAACTTATGTTTGCAGGTGACCAGGACATACATATAGATATGTCACTATGTTTGTGCTACATAAGGATGGCATGATTTGGCTTACCGATATATATGAATAATGTTTTGTCATGATTCTTTCCAATAAATTTGAATTAATGATTGAGATGTGCTTTGAATACAAATCTCTCTACAATAGAGAACTTGGACTTGAGCTGATGATCTAATTTGATGATTGTTGATTTTCCCTTATAACAATGTTATGTGGGCATGATGAACTATGTGGAGATTGGCCTCCTTATTCTTAGAAAAATGGTTGAGGTACTAATAGTTATGATTCAACATGAAAATGGAACTTGCATGATTAATCCTTACTGTATGCATTTACACCTAGTGAAAAAAATGACTTGTAGTATGATTATGAGAATGACTTGATCAAGTTCATATTGATAATGCATGATTAATGAAAACTCGTTGGCATGATGAAGTCATGATGTGATATGAGCTCTACTTGTCTCCTAGTTGAAAGTATTAATATTGAGATAATGATGACTTTGATAATGGTCATGATCGAACTTCTAAACTCTGATGAGATGACTTTGCTGATATGGTACAACATTGATTTATGTAAAGCTTATTATCTTGGCTTAGCAAGACATTATGCCTAGAGCATTGTAATCCTGATATGTCTATATTTGACAGTTATCTGATGAATTCAAGATAATGAGTTCCAAGGTATGGCTTTGACATTGATTATGGTTTTGGTTTTATATCCTGATGATCTATTTGTGACAGGTGATGAGCCTTTGATGATATAAATTAGAGGGAGATGGATTCTAAAGCACGAAATAATGTATCATGGCATGACGAATCGATTTATGGAATTTGATAAAGAAATTCCATATTGAAAAGATATGGGAAAACGCTTTTGAATAATGAAAATGTAAATCCTTGGATACTCCGATTTGTAGTTCAATATATTGTTGAACTTGACATTGCACCCAACAATTGATTAAAGAATTGATGTTCCATTTTGAACATCCATCTGTATATGTATGATGTGCATAGAACTTGATTAAATTCATGATTGAACTGCTTCAGTCACATAGAGTTTCCACTGAGAATTATTTGAAATATCTGCATGAGGTATTCTATTTTTGAGAATGAGATATCTCTCTTTTGATATGTGTCTACATAGATGTATTGCTCATATTTGAGATTATTGTTGATAACCACATTTGGATGATGCTTTAGTATAAGATCTGCCAGTATATCTTAGATGAGAGCTCCATAGCATGACTAAAGTTGATCATGATGTTACTAACATGACTAGTTGTAAGGAAGGATGAAGAAGCTCCTTAGAGAGTTGGTTTGAGCATGATCTGGATATGACATGGTCACATTATGGTGACTGAAAATCCCATACATATAGGTTGGACCAAGATACTCTCATATTGAGACAAGTGCAGTTGTTCGAAACAAGCTCAAGCTTGTGGTTGGTATCTCCTTGAGTGGGAGGATGATTATGGTATCCTTTTGTGATTTAAATGATTATATATCATCTAACATTAAATTTTATTTGATGTTCTATATGAACAGGAAATAATTGCTATTGCAACAAGATGATACCAGATTCAAGTATGATGACAGAAGCACTGATCGAGGACATTGGGCCAAATTTTCCCCCCTGTTTGAGTTGTCAAGGTGAGGAACTAAGGGATAAGGGCTCCTGGGTTGAGAGAAATCTGGCCAATAGGTCACTCCCCTATCTATTACCAATAGGGTTGAGGGTTTTACTCCCCTATCTATTACCCATAGGGTTTAGGGTTTTACTCCCCTATCTGGTCTTTGCAGAGTATACCCCATTTGGCATCATACCCCTAAGCAGGGCTTGTTGGGAATATTACTCCTCGTTTGACCAACGAGTTGAGGGTGTGCTTGGGGTGTACAACCCAAGGTTATTATGATGTAGGTGTTCTACCACATGACTACTTAGAGTCATTGTTGGGAAGATCGATAGGAAATAGGATTCTGAGTTCAAGGTAAAGCTCCTTGATGAGATTTCGAGTTGAGGGTAAATCTCCCTATTGAAATCTATGGTCAAGGTTGTACTCCCTTATGTGATCTAGGCTCGAGGGTTTCCTCCCCTATGTGATGAGTTATCCTATTTCTCGGTATGGGTGGAAGTTATTACTCCTCGTTGTGATTCCAGGTTGAGATGCACTCCCTGATGATATGCTCTTTGATGATTATTGATGATGATCCGGGTAGTAGTCCGCTGGTAGATATTCTAGATAGCATCTTGATGGATAGAGGATGATATCTTGAGCTCCCCTCTAGTATCAAATTCTTCTTCTTCTAGATCCAAGAATATTCAGCATATGAGCATGAACAATCAAGAGATAAGCAAGAATAAGCAAAGGATAGATCGAGATGTACAATGATGATTTGTGATGATGAGACATTTGTGATGGACGTGGCATGATGACTACATGATAGATATGATCTGTGATGACACTTGAAGGTTTCAGAATAACATATTGTTCGATTGACAAACATTAGCAGGTGGAATTCTCCCTAGTTGAGAGGGGGTGTTACTTTGCGAATGAGGTCAAATTCCACATTGTAAAACTCAAATGACCAAGATAATGATTACATTATATTCCTATTTTCGAGAGGACCAAAATCGACCTAAATATCACCCAATTTGGTCAAGCGAAAGTTGAGTTATGAATTATTTTATTCATACATGTATTATGAAATGGGTCGACTCTAACCACATGAGTAACTACTTGGGTCAGTCTCAACCCAAAGTGAACCCTCAAGAAAGCCTATAAATATAAGAGACGTCAAGATCATTTGGACACATATTCTCTTCTCTTATCTTTTGTCTTGGTTCTCACATGTTCGACAGAAGGAGTTCACTCAAGAGTCTGAAATCATAGGCGAAACGTTCACTTTGGGTTAGGGTCTTCTGGATCTTGGTCGCTGGCATAAAACAAGGAATTATGGTCCTTATATGTTGGCACATAAGCCTATGAGAGTGACTATATGCCATTGGATGCTATCATAGAGGCTTATGGGAGTGACTATGGCTTCAAAGGTAATTCAAAAGGTGCAGGTCCCCGGTCGATCGCACAACAGCTGTAAGGGAAGGACTCTAGGATTTAGGTGTATTGCATCACAGTCACATGCATAAATAATTCCTAAGAGTGACCGTTCAGTCATAGTTTCCCACATACAATGGTCGAGAGATCGACCAGGGTATTTCAGTCTCACATTGACAGTTTTGATGAGAGCGACCCCAGTTCAGATCTAGGGTTTCACATCTTGAATTTGGTTGACATCACTGATCTGGTAGATCTGGGTTTCTCTCTACAGCTATACATAGTTGTATACCTAATTTGTTAGTATACGTTGCAAACATATGTATTAGTCTCATTGAAAGTGACAAAAATTCTCAACAATGTTCAGCACAGTGACAACAGTATACAACAATTGACATCAGTTTGTGACAACACATTACATCCATCAGTATGAGGATTCTAATTCCTAACATGGTTAGCTCGATTTCATGAATATCATTATTTTTTTTCTACGTAGATAAAGTTATGGATCATTGTACTCTCTTTTGCTGCTTCATTTGATGACGATCTAAGAAGAAGAATATTTGCAAGGGTTTTCCCCATAATGAGTTTTGCCCTGGTCTCAGACCAATCCTAGTGTCTCTATATGTGTGCATTCTTTCTTCTACTATTCCTTTTATGTTATGGTGCATTGATGATGATGGGGATGTTGTTTCTTTCTATGTTGTTGCACATGTTAATGTATAATGGTGTATATTTGAATAATGTAATGATGATATGGGGTGAACGTAATGTCTTAATGATGAAATGAAACTATCATAGAAAAGAACAATGTCATCATATGAAAAAATAACATGTTTATCTAATAAAAAAAGGGCCTTCAAGTTACTTGGATGGTGGTATTCTAGAGGAGGCATGGATATGTAAAAATATAACTACTCATTTTTAAAGACTTTCTATTGTGAAGCCTTTGTCCACATTAATAAAGAAAATAAAACAAATATTGAGGCAAAATCAAAGAAATATACCTTTATTGGATATGGTGTTAATTATTTTGATTATTGCTTATATGATTATGAAAATTACAAAATAATTAGAAGCAAAGATGTCATATTCAATGAAAAGGTCTTGTATAAGGATCAGATGCAGCAAAAGAAACGAGAAAAAGAAAAGAGAGAATACACAGTGCTTGATGAGATCACAAGAAAAGTAGAGGTGCCTGAAAATCATAATGATCAACATCCACAACAACAATAGCTAACACAACAACAACAATCACCTCAAACACCTGAAAGTGGTGTCAGAAGATCTACTAGGATATGTATACCCCTTGAATGATACTCTCCTTCATTATATTATGTATTGTTGACTGATTCTAGTGAACCATAATGTTATGAAGAAGCAATGCAGGTAGAAACCAAGAAGAAGTGGGAGCTAGCCATGAAAGAAGATATGGACTCCTTGGTACATAACCAGACTTGGAACTTAGTCGATTTCCCTGCAGGTAAAACAACATTGCAAAATAAATGGGTTTATAGGTTGAAGGAAGAAGATTGTAGTAAACAAAGCTATAAAACTAGACTTGTGGTGAAGGGGTTTGCATAAAGAAAGGTATAGAATTTGATGAAATTTTTTCTCCTTATGTTAAAATGATTTCAATCAAAACTATTTTAATTCTAGTAGCAGCATAAGATTTGTATATTGAGCACTTAGATGTAAATACATCTTTTCTCCATGGGGATTTGGAGGAAGAGATCTATATGCAACAACCACAAGGATATGAGGTCAAGGGAAGGAGAAATTAGTGTGTAGGTTGAAGAAGAGCGTGTAGTTTTAGAAAAGGCTCCAAGGAAGTGGCATCTAAAATTTGATAGGTTTATGTCTGAATAAGGTTATACTAGATGTCACTCTGATCATTGTGTTTATCTCAGAAGGAAAAATGATGGGAGATATAATATATTTTTATTGTATGTAGATGACATGCTTGTTGTAGGGTCTAACATGTAGGAATAAATGTGTTCAAAGGAAAATTGGTAAATTCATTTGCAATAATGGATCTAGGTACTACAAAACAAATCCTTGGTATGAGAGTAACTAGAGACAAGAAAAATCACGAATTAACATTGTCTCAGAGTGAGTATAGACAAAAGGTGTTGGAAAGATTTAATATGTAGAATGCAAAACCACTTAGTACACCTTTGGCTACCCATTTCAAACTAAGTAAGGAGATGTGTCTCAAGACTTAGGAATAGATGGATTATATGTATAAGGTTCTATATTCATCAACAGTTGGAAGCTTAATGTATGCAATGGTCTACACAACACCTGATATTACGCATGCAATGGGAGTTCTAAGCAAGTACATGAAAAATCCAAGACAAGAAAATTGGATGACAGTGAAATGGATTCTCGAGTATTTGAGAGGTACCGCAAATCAAGCATTATGCTTTGGTGGTTCAAACATTTCTCAATGGGGATGTGTTGATGTAGATATGGAAGGTGATAAAGATAACAGGAGGAGCACTAAAGGGTATGTGTTTACTGTAGGTGGAACAACTATTAGTTGGGTTTCAAAAATACAAAGTGTTGTTGCAATTTCAATGATAGAAGTGGAGTATGTTGCTGCTATAGAGGCTAGTAAAGGAATTATTTGGTTGCAAAGGTTATGGATGAATTGGGTAAGAAGCAGGATATGGGTAGGTTATACCGTGACAACCAGAGTTTCATTCATATTGCAAAGAACTCAACATTTCATTCTAATACTAAACGTATATATCTCAAGTACCATTTCATACAATCAATGTTGGAAGATGGACAACTGAAGCTAGAAAAGGTACACACTTTCCAAAATCCTGCAGATATGTTACCAAAAGTTGTAACCAGGGAGAAACTAAGATTATTCTCAGTTTCAATCGGCCTTGAAGTATGATGATGAAGATGAGAAACAACCAGGTCCAAAGTGGAAGCATTGTCCAACAAATGAAGCAACGGTGGAGTTGCAGTAATCAGTCATCAAGTGGAAGATTGTTGGGTGTGGAACCTGATTATCTTCTTTATTCAGAGGAACAATACCTTTTTATTCACTATCAAGGGGGTCCCGGGGGGGGGAGGGGGGCACCGATGATTTTATGATACCCCCCTAGTGGGGGTTTGGGGGCAGTGCCCCCGAAGCTAAAAATATATGAAAAATTGCCTTGTAAAATATTGTAATTTCATAGTCAATCTGAGTTGTTCATTAGGTAGATGATCTGACAGTAGAAGTTATGTTAATTTAGGGTTTTTTTTTCCCTATAAGACAACCTTCAGTTTATATGAGTGAATTTTATTACAACTGCGGATTATTATTCTAAGCGAGAAAGAGAGAGGAGACTGTGTGAGAGAGAAGAGGAAATTACAACAAATCTGTTGTATGTTGTATATCTTCATTTTGCTAGATAATATAAAGGATTGGTTGTTTCTCCATGGATGTAGCCCAAATTGGGTGAACAACGTATATCCATGTCTCTTTTGTTTTATACATTTTCTGTGTTTTTGTTTCTGCAATATTTTATGTGTTCCATTGCTATGTAATATATAATTCTCTAACATAATGAGCACCTATTCAAAGGATAAAATATAGGTTAGAGAGTGTTAGGAATTAAGTGGAGACTCTGCATCGGGATTTGGTACAGGGACAACATGGCTCTATCTCATTGCGAAAGTCAACGAGTGATGCAAATCAATTGATCACTGATTTAAAAATCATTGTAGCTGAAGAAATGGAGGATTTAACTAGGGACAAAGGCTCTCCAAATTAGTTTATTTCATGGAAGTCAAATTTTATCTTTACTAGGTTATTTTTTTAAGGTGTATGCATTTACACCTAGTATTTTAGGGGTAAATTACAAATATTTTAGATTTGAGTCCTAGCTTACAGAAAATGATATTTTTGTATGAAAGGGTTTGAATTCAACATTTATGGATTGATGAGTGTACCTATTGCACCTTCTAATGCAAATTTAGAATATATAATTTATTGTTCTCATTTAAAACAAAACTATATGATTTTTCAATTATCATGGATATTCCATTTCATAAAAATTATTATAATATTATGAAATCCTAGATAATGTAGGTTTATTTCCTTAGATATCATATTTTTCATTTGTAGCTTATGGCTTGAATTTAAGAAATAACTAAAATATGAATATGAAAGAATAAGCACAAATCTGATATCCTGCAAGTAATATGTAGCTTGGAGGCAGATTTAGATGGTATAAAGGCTAATCAAGAAAATTTATCCAAAGATAAGGACAAGAAATAAGGGATTAATGGCTACTTAATAAGGAAGATGGAAGAGAATAGAGGCAATATGAAAATATGAAAAGCTCATAAGAAGAGATCTATAAGTGAATCTACTAGTACAACTAATTCTATAGCTTCTAGTGAAAGTATGACCCATGAGTTTAATGAAGGGAAAGAACAAAAATATGATAGTAGCACTTCTATGTCCAAAAAGAAAAGAACCACATCTCAGTTACAAGGAGAATTAAAAAATATTAGACCTCCAAAATTTTATGGAGAATCTGAAGAAGGAGTAGAAGCATGGCTTCAAAATATGTCAAAGTATTTTGAGGTCTACAATTATCCTAACAACTTGAGGGCTAAATTGGCTACATACCAGTCAATTGGTAAAGTATCCTTATGGTGAGAGGAAAATAGAACCATAAAGAGTATCAAAAGAAAAAATATGACATGGAAACACTTTAAAAGGAATTCAGAAAGAAATACTTAATGAAAAGATATTTTTGTTGAAAATGCTAGGAGTTTCATGAGTTAAGGCTGGGATAGTCCAACATTGACAAATTTGTGAACGAGTTCACAAGCTTGTTGAGATATGTACCATATATGAAAGAGAAAAAGGAAAAAATACAAACATTCATTAGCTACTTTCCTTTTTCATACAAAGAGAGGTTCAAATTTGACAATCCAAGAAATATGGATGAGACTATTAGGAAGGTAGAATTGTGTTTCAACCTAAACAAACAAAAGATTGATAATTTTAAAAGTTGGATGACTAAGAAAAGTGAAAATTTTAATGCCAAGAAAAATGGGTTTAAGAAACATGTGTAGAAATTATGGTGTGAATTTTCAACTGCTCATGAAATTTTAATCAAAATCACAAGACACAAATCTACTATACTGCTCTACGGAATTCAATTCACAATTTAGAACATCAATAAAAAACATGCAATAAGAAATAATACACATGCACACAATATTTTTTTCCAGGGGAAAGAAACCTACTAAAAACCCCTTTGTGTTCTTCCATTAATCTAATGAATAGAGATGTATTACAATTGATTTTCTCAACTGAGCACAAGCTACAAGTGAATAATCTCTCTCTCTACTCACTAAGAAGCTCTGAACTAGACTTAGCTAATTTCTACCTCTGCTTGAGCCCCTATTTCCTTGCGCAAATACTAGGGAAATTAGGCACATATTATTTAGGAATTTTCTCCAAAATTCTTATGCAATTCCCAAGGTTGATCATCTGACAACATGCAACACCTGTACACTACATACTAGTCTACAACTGATGTTACACTACCTTGGAATCTCCACCACAGCTGGGGAACTCAAATTTTTTGCATGCACTTGCTATTTTGGGTTGATTGATTAGTTAACTGGATGATCACTAAGTTAGATTGAAGCCTCATTGCACAATTGACCTTCCATTAGTTCCTCCAACAGTTAGAACTAGTTTAACTAAAAACAACTTGAAAGAGCTAACCTTGATTACTACAAATTAGAAATCGCACATGCTTAACTGAAATATAACTCCTATAACTTGAATTTACTGAGTGAACTGAGTGACACAAGCCATATCACACAAGTTAACTGCATCCAAGCTATCTGTTGATGTGAAAATTTGATTTTTCTTATTTTAATCAAGGAAAAATCAAATTGATAATTTATTGTTGCATTTTTCAACACTCCCTATCAGCAAGAAGGGGATTATCAACCACCCTATCCTGCACCCGTGGAACTTGAACTTCCCTCTTGACAAGGCCTTTGTCAAAGTGTCAACATCTTGTTCATTTGTCAAAATGTATTGTAGCAACATTATCCACCTCTGGACACAGTCCCATAAATGGTGATGCCAAATATCTATATACTTGGATCGATCATGAAATATAGGATTCTTGGAGAGCTTAATGTAACTCTAATTATCACAATAGATCATAGTTGGATCAATGATCTGACCAAATAATCCCTCAAGAATCTTTTTCATCAAGTTCATCTCACATGTTTCTTGACTTGCAGCCATGTATTCTTGTTCTGTCGAGTTGAGAGCCACAAATATTTGCTTCTTTTTGTACCAAGAAACAACTGCAAACCCAACATTGAAAATTCCACTTGATTTTTCTCTTTCAGTATGATGGACGCCCTCCCAATATGCATCTATGAAGCACACAACTTAACTCCCTCTGTCCATCTGTACCATAATCCAAATTGGGTAGTTCTTTATGGTGTTGTAAAACATGTTTAGTTTCCTTCCAAAATAATTTGATTGGCCTAACCACAACTTGGCTCAGTTGGTTGACTATATAGCACATATTTGGTCATGTGTTCACAAGATACATGAGTAACCCACTAGCTATCGATAAATGGTAGCATCCATTTCCCCACTTGAAGTGATGTCCTCCTTCCTCCAGTTGGTCTCTATAGGTGTCTCCATGGGTTTACAATTGTCCATGCAGATTCTCTATAGTATCTCATTTTCATACTTTTATTGAGATAAAAATAGTTCCCGATTGCCTTGTCATACTTCCAACCTGAAGAAGTAGTGCATGAGACCCATGTCCTTCATTCAAAATTCCCTTGCAAGGTCCTCCTTGCAAGATCTGATCAACTACTCATCACCAGTTAAAATCAAATCATCAACATATAAGACAATAATAATAGATTTACCTTCTACTAAGATATGATACGGGCTTGCATTCACTTCACTTTTGGTGAAGCCCAAACCAGTGAGATAATTGTCGATCCTAATGTACCAAGCATGGGATTCTTATTTGAGACCGTATAACACTTGCTTAAGTTTGCACACATGAGACTCCCGATCAAATGTAGAAAAACCTCCTCCTCAATAGCCCTATTGAGAAATGTTTTTTTTACATCCATCTGGTGGATCTTCCACCCATCTACATGACCAATGAAAGAATTGATATAATGGATGAGTACCTTGCTACAGGAGAAAATTTCTCCTCATAATCAATTGCCTCAACTTGAGAGTACCCCTTGGCCACAAATCTGGACTTATGCTTCTATATGCTTTTGTTTTTTGCATGCTTAACCTTGAAGATCCATCCCAAACCCACAACTGATTTATCTGCTGGTCTTGGGACCACTTCCCAAACATTTTTCTAGACAATGGATTCATATTCCTCCACAATTGAATCAACCCATACATGTTTCTCTACTGCTTCCTCAAAATATTATGGATCAATCTCTACAATATTAGTCATTAAATCCATATAGCCAAAATACCAATCAGGTGACCTCCTCTGCCTACATAAATTTGAAGGAGCTCCCACATTCTCCCTTGCATCCTTCACAATTCTATTAGCTTCCCTAGTTCTTTTCCTACCTTCTTTGGATGATTCTACTTGAGTGGATGTCTCCACTCTCTGCTCCTCAATTTGTGGTTGGTCCACAACTTCCTAAGGCTCCTCCTTTGGAGCTAAAATCTTCTCTTATGATGGTAATCTCCCTCTCAAGAGAGCATTGCATCACTTTTTCCTCATCAAATTTTACATCCCTTCCCACAACTATCATTATGAGGGATGGAAAGTACACATGGTAGTTTTGAGGATTTTTTGTGTATCTCATAAATACCCCCAATTCTGTTGTCAGCTCAAGATTCTTCCTTGTTTATTTGGAGACATGGTAGTAAACAAAGGCTCCAAAAATCATGAAGTATGACACATCCAGCTTCCTCCTTGATAAATCCTCCTTTGGCGCAATCATACCAAGAATATGATGAGGACTTTGGTTCTGCAAATAGGCTGATGTGTTGCATGCCTTAGCCCATAAATGTAGAGGTAGGCCTTGGTCATGCAATAAAACCCTCACAAATCCCATAATGCTATAGTTATTTCTCTCATCCACCCCATTATGTTGTGGGTTGTGGGGTGGTGTCAGCTCGCTTTGAATGCCTTCTTTTGCAGATAAATTTTTTAATCCATTCGAAACATACTCACCTCCATTGTCACTCATGAGAGGCTTCACCTTCTTGCCAGTCTCTTTCTCAACTAGTGCCTTGAATTCTATGAACTTGGAGAATGTATCATCTTTCTTCTGCATGAAGAAGATCCAACACTTCATTGATAAGTCATTAATAAAAATGGAAAAATATTTGTGTCTAGAAGTGGAGGTTGTTGAGAAAGGTCCATAGACATCAGAGTGGATCCTTTCCAAGACTAAATTTGCTTTGTTGTCCTAATCATGGAATGTGGATTTTGTGTACTTCCCTAAATTACATCCTTTGGAAACATCCTATTGCTCAAGTTCTCCTTTTGGGAGGCCAATGGTTATTTTTTGCATAATCTTCAAGGTTCCATGATGCAAATGGCCAAGTATTCTATGCCAAAGTTCATCGACATCGTGAATCTGCACTTTCTCTCCCTTACTGATTAATGCAACATAATCTTCCATATAGATTTTATACAAGTTCTTCACATGAACCCCAATCTACATCACTTGTCCCATATCTATGTGTCTTAGGAATGCTTTCACTTTATTGAAGATCACATCATAACCACGGTCTTCCAAAATTGCAACAAAGATGAGATTTTTCTTTAGGTCTGGAGCGAACATAACATCCTTGAGTCTAAGAGGAGATCCTAACTCCCTCTGAAAGGTGATTGTACCAATCTCGATCATGTTGTACCTTTCATCGCCCCAGCTCGATGTGCATTTAGAGATCTTTCTCCTCTAGGTCACTGAAAAAGTCTCTACACCCTGTCATGTGGAACGATGCACCTGATTCCAAGTACCACATGCTCCCCATCACCGTGTTGGTCATGCATGTGATAAGGGTAAAGTCAAGCTCGACCTATGAATCCAAGGCTTCTCTTCACCTACTACTCCTCCTGAGGCCTTCTTGCTTGCCTTTTTGTGTGGACACTTCGTGGCATAAAGCCCAAATTCATGACAATAGAAGCATTTAATTTTTGACAAATCTTTCTTCTTGCCCCCTTGGATGGACTCTGGTTCGGTTTGAGATTTCTTCCCTTTTCCTTTCTTTCCCTTTCCAAAAAATGAAAATTTGTCTTCATCCGCGCCCTTGGATGAAGTCCCATCTTTAGTATCCTGCCTTATTTCCTCTTGTACCAAATCAAACCATGAGCGTTCCCAATTTGGTGTCTTTTCCCTCTCGATCACCAAATCTTGGTAGTTATGACAGCTTTTGGGAAGGAATAAAAGGGCTAGGCTTACCAAGTCATATTTTGCAACATTAACACCAACCCCACCAAGTTCATCATGAACTTGTGTAAATATGCTCAGATATTGCGGGATAGTGTCATTCTTCTGCATCTTGATATTTCTAAGTTTATTCTTGAGTGCCAACTTCCTATTGTAACTACTATTCTCTAACAATTATGTTAGTGCTTTCCACATTGCAAATGGAGTTTCTTTCCTATGGATATTTGAGACAATGTGATCCCATACTCCCTCCAAGGTTATTCTCCTCTCCTATGCTACATATTTCTTCCATTGAGAAAGGTTATGGGCATCAGATGCCTATGGTTTTGCAACATTTTTCTTGATGTATTATAGAAATCCATTGTCATCCAATATTGCCTCCATGTGATCCTTCCATAGAATGAAATTAGAGCTACCTTCCAAGGCATACTCTAGCCTCAGCCTATTCAAGGTCATCTTCCCAACTCTGAAGGGATATTGCTACATTGAACTGAAAATTTGATTCTCCTAAGAAACAACTTTGAAATTCCTTCTCTAATGTGAATCCTTCTCTTATACCATGTAGAAATTATGTTGTATATTTGCAACTACTCATGAAATTTTAATCAAAATCACAAGACACAAAACTATTCTATTGTTATGTGGATTCAATTCACAATTTAAAACATCAATCACAAACATGCAATGAGAAATAACACACATGCACACAATATTCTTTTCCATGGGAAAGCAATTTTCTAAAAAACCCTTTGCCCTCTTGCATTAATATGATGAATAGAGATGTATTACAATTTCTTTGCTCAATTGAGCACAGGCTGCAAGTGAATAATCTAACACTCTACTCACTGAGAAGCTCTGACCCAAACTTAGTCAATTTCTACCTCTACTTGAGCCACTATTTCCTTGTGAAAATCCTGAGGAAATTAAGCCCCTATTATTTAGTAAATTCCTCCAAAATTCTTGCGCAATTCCCAAGGTTGATCATCTAACTGCATGCAACAACTATGCACTCAAGACTAGTTTACAACTGACGTTACACTTCCTCCGAAACTCTACCATAGCTAGGCAACTCAAATTTTCTTCATGCACTATTTATTTTGGTATGATTGATCAATTAACTGGATGATCACTAAGTTAGAATGAAGTCCCACTACACAATTGACCTTCCATTAGTTCCTCTAACAATTAGAACTAGTTTAACTGAAAACAACTTGAAATAATTGACCCTGATTGCTACAAATTAGCAATCAAAAATGCTTAACTGAACTCTAACTCCTCTAACTCAAATTTACTACGTAAACTAAGTGACACAAGCCATGTCACACAAGATAATTGCATCCAAGTTGTCTGTTGATGTGGAAATTCAAATTTTCTCAATTTAATCAAGGAAAAATGAAATTGAGAATTTCTTGTTGCATTTTTCAACAATCTATGTTCTCTAACATTGTTAGAAGCAATCAAGGAGGAAACTAAAACGAAAGTGTAAATCAATAGAAGGAATTTGGACCAAAGAGTGCATAAGGAGTCGGAGTAGGAAACATAAATTTCAGTTAAACCACCAATTAAATGTTGGGGTTGCAATGAAAACCATTTGTGGAGAGACTATCCACAAAACCCTATAAACAAAAATACATCAATAAATAACCTACAAGAATCCTCTATAGTCGTTGGCATTTCTTTGAATATCCAAAGGATTAGTGTGGTACTGGATGGGAGACGACAAGGTCACCAATCCACTATGGTGGAAATTTAAGGTAAATTTTTTGAGAAAAGTGTAATAGTACTAATTGATCCTGGATGTACTTTAAGTTGTATTTCCCGTATTGTAAATGAAAAGTGTGGACTTAAAAAGGAAAAGAAAAGTAAACCCTGGTTATTACAATTGGCCAAAATAGCTAAGTGAAAAGTAACAAAATAAGCAAAGATTATTTATTAGATATGAATGGAATGAATACTCACTTGAATTTAAACATCTTACCATTGGGTTCATATGACATACTTATTGGCATTGATTGGTTGGAACCTCACAAAATAATTTTAAATAAAATTCTTTCAGTAAAATTACATTTACAATTATTTGGTCAACGGGTTTCGAACCATCCAATGTAGTTTATCATTAGAACTAAGAACAATTTTCTCTAAACAATATGAATCACAAAAGCTTGAACTCAGAGAGTAATTTTAAATTTCCTAGAAAATTATTTCACTTGTATTAATGTTGAAGGAGAAGATTGTATAGTCAAAGGGGTATCAAGAGCTATTTTTCTGAGACAAATTTCCACCTTCCAATTAAAGAAATATGCTCGAAAAGACTTTCAAATGTTTTTAGTCCAAATCTTCTACTTAAGGAAAAATTCTATCCTAAATATGTTAGGGTACAAAATGGGGTTGCAGAGAAATTTGTAGAAGGGGTGCTATAAATTTTATTTTAGGACCTCAGGAGCTTGATCGAGTGCTTGAGTTTGAAATTAAAATAGCTCAATCAAGTGCTTGATTTCGAAATTAAAATAGTTCGATCGAGTGTTAAAGAAACCCTTGATCAAGTTGAGAGGGTAGTTAACTAGTGACTCGATCAAGAACTTGAATTCAAAATTAAAATAATTCGATCAAGCGTTAAAGAAACCCTCAATCGAGTTGTGAAGGTGATTAACTAGCGGCTCGATCGAGCATCCACTGTCAACCCAAAAAAAATACTCTAAACTTGAATGCATGAAAAAAACTAGCAAACATTCATTCATAGAGAAATATCAAAGTGTGAAAATTAGACAAGAATTCACAACATATATGGGAAGTTGGAGATTTAAATCTAGAAAAGCACAGAAATTGTCAATGACAGAGGAAATGCAAGAAAAAGCTAGAGAAAGGATGAAAAAAATGATAGATATTGAGAGAACAAGAAGATCATGAAATTCAAGGAATGCATGCAAATACAAGTAATTCAAATTGTCTAGCTTCTCATATTACTTGCTCGATATTGTATGCATTAGGAAATATGATTGAAAACAAAAAACAAATGGAGAATGAAATAATAAAACTAAGATAAAAATAAGCATTGAAAATAATACGTTGTAGTTAAAAATTGAGATGTAACAAGAGCTAAAGGAAACCGCTTGAAACCATGCAAACTATTGAAAACCACTTGAAACCATGATTTATTGCAATCTTCTAAAACCACTTGAATTCACGCAAATTATGAACCACCTTCGAATTGTAATGGTTTACAATAACCCACAAAAGCTAAGCATGTGATCTAACCAAAGAAAATCATTGTTACATAATTTCCATATATTATTTACATGAATTACAATTCATGGCAATTTATTTACAAGAGGGATTAGCAAAAATGGTTGTCACATAGGTGCTCCAAAATCTATAAACATTAGTTTTATTGATGATTGATATCCTTGTAAGAGTTTAAAGAGATAAAATTTGTCAACATCTAGAGGAAGAAAGAATATCCCTCCTTCCAATGTGCATGTTAAGAAGGCATTCTTTGTTAGACATATATAACAATATCAAATTTTCGTGACATCCATCATCATACATAACATTTAATAATTCCTTGAATCCTAAATGATGATCCCTACCTTTGAAAACCTCACAAGTTTCTTCTTTCAATTCTCACATGAAGGTTATGAGAATTTTTTAAAGAGAACAAGTTTTTTAAAGACATACAAAGTGCATTGTAGATTCGTTCTTGCACAAAAAGGAGTGTAGTGTTGCATATCACTATAATGATCCATGGAAGGCTCATGCGATTAATCAATATTAAATCCATAAATAATAAATGCAGAAGAAATAAATTAGCATGTGCATATTAATGATATGTTATAAATGTTTACAATGTTAATCGTCTTAAACTATGGCAATCTAATGTCGATTAAATTCATCTAGTTGTTTCACAACATGTAATCATGAAATATATTGCAAAGTGTGGTTCAAAAGTAAAAAATAGGAACCTTATTTTAAACTTTGTCAGGATTTTATGAAAATAATTGAAAACATAAAAGACATTGGGTATTTGCCTTTGCACGTGTATAAAAAAGGTTCCTTGTAGAAACATATAGTTTTTTAAATCCTCTTACCCCTACTTGTGCCCTACTTGATTATTGTGCTAAAATTTCCATGTGCATTCTCCCAAAAAAACACTCAAATAATTTGTGCCCCTCTTCACCACAAATGATAACAATGTACATTTATTGTTGATAAGACCTTGAACCATCTTCCTTGTTCTCTAGATCCACTAAACCGTCTATCTCTTGATTTCTTTGTGTTTCCTTATCAACAATTTCATTAGTCTTCTCATATTTCTCATCCCATGTTTCTTCCATTTTTTTGGGAATTGTGAAATTCTTTGTAGTATGATAAATTATTCCTTTAAGAAAGTTCTTCTTAATTTGTTTTATTGTCTTTTAGTCACAAATTATCTAATAGTTGATTAATTTTGCATAAATGTATAGATATAGATTTTGTTTTCTCTCATGAGATAAACTTGGCCCTTCAATTTGGTAATCACTAGCTTGATTTTTCAAAAATATCCCATTCTCTCAAATTCAAAAGATTCGCCATATCATTAGGTTAGTAATAATTCCCTCTAAAATATGTATTTAGACATCCTATATAAGAATTTAAACTTCATTTCAATTAGCCTTTAGTTCAACTACCCTGCAAATTATTATACAATATCTTCTTCATCAACTTTGCTATATCTTCATCCTCTTCTCATTTTTGTGCCACTCTCTTTGGATTCTTCAATAAACTCTCCAATTATTATAATTTTATTCCTAACATGTATTCTTTTTTAATCACTTAAATCTATTTCATTCTCTTGTCACAATCTCTCTTACTTGACATTGGATATAAATAATTGAAATGTTTGGTAAATGAGATGTATGAACAAAAATATAATATCATCCTTGCTACATTAGGGGTCACTCTTAGTTTGGGATTTATATAGTTTTTTAAAGAAATGGAAAAATTTTGCTAAGAAGAACTAATTTTGAAAAAAGTCAAATGCTTCACTTGGTAAAACAAAGCTTCAAACATAGATTCACTAGTAAAAGTTTGGGGTTATATCTAACAATAGATCACCTTTATCACACAGCGTTCAATCCTATGCCCAAATCGTTTTAAGTTTTTTCATTTCACTTGTGTTGGGGGAGAGTGAAGAGAGATTATTGCTTGTGGGACTATATTACTTGGGAAATAGGTATATTGACAATCTACTCTCCAATTTCTCTAATTTTATTCTTAACATGTATTCTTTTTAAATAATTTTTATCTTTCCTTCTCTTCTCACAATCCCTTTTGATTGGCTTTGGATTTTAATTCAAATGTTTGGTGAATGAGATGTATGAACAAAAATATAATACCATCCTTGTTGTAGAGATCACTTTCAACGTAGGATATATAGAGTCTCTTGAAGAAACTAAAAATTGTTTCCAAGAAAAACTAATTTTGAAAAAGGTCAAATGCGTCACTTGGTAAGTGGAGAGATGGAGGTAGATATATTAAAAAATATATATTTATGAATTTATTTATTTTTGTAATCTTGGTAGGACTACATCTTCATCATGTCCAACTTCTCACCCTGATCAGGGGGGATAACACAAGATTTGAACCCAAGACTTCCGGTTACATGAGACTTCATTTCCAAGGCCATTGCCAGTTGAGCTAGCCCAAGCGAACTAGTTTTTTACATTAATAAATGAATAAAGCAGTTCCAGTTTTTTTTAGTAGTATGGTACATTTTCTTGAAATTATTGAATAAATACAATAAGATTAAAATATAATAACAATTTTTAATTATGATATTGGAATATTTAAAAAATAAATTAATTATTTTATTAATAATTAAAAATTAAAATTAAAAGTTAAAAAAAAATTATTTAAAAAAATTAATATTTCTTTTTTATCCGTTTATAGAAATACATAACCACACATATAACTATTTATACATATTTCAATGAAATTTTTTAACCCATTAAATTATATTATCATTAAATTTTTATTTAATTTTTTTTTTTGCCAACATAGTCATTATTTAACGTTAAAAGATAATTTAATTTTTATCTTAAAATTTATATATAATGGTTTTTCATTGTTAACATAGGATCATTATTTAAACATAAATTTATTATATTTTTAGTGCAAATGCTTTACAAATTGCATACCTTCAACTACTTTGTAAATTTCTTATCCTTTAGATGGGGGTTCCTTTATTGTGTGTTCTCAATTGTGACATCTCTTGAAGTTAAATCATGATTTATGCATAAGCAACAAATTTTAGCTATTTAATTAAATCAAGTTACATAATTCAATTTAGTTGGTAATGGAAATAGAATGTTTCCCAAAGCACTAATTTTTCATCTCCCTATATTATGCTCGCATATAGCATAATTTGAAAAGGTAAGTAATCCATTATCCATACATCTTTTCTTTTCATGCAAGGAACAAACATTACATAGTGTAATTAGGGGAATTGTATTAAATGATCATGAACCACATATCCACATACTTACAATTCAAACACATTGTATGTGCACTATTCACCTTGCACACACCATTATTACTATCCAATTTTCTTTACTAACCATTACAAGTAGAGTAATTTCTTATATTTTACTTTGAAATTTTGCACAGAAATATAGCTTAAAACTAGGAGGATTTAAGTGGGTGGCCCTAATCCACATATATTTTTTACTTGTTTTTCTCATTGCAAATCACCCCACACCTAGATTAACTAGGAGGAAAGTAAGTGGCCCTAAATCCACAAATATTTTTTACTTGTTTTGCTAACCAAAGCTTTTATTTCATTTATTTATTCTCAGGGCCAGGACTTGGTCTCAGTAAAGAAAGAAAGTAGGTATGCCTCCCTTTTGTCCTTGTGGCAAACCTGTGATGGAATCTTGACCCTTTCTCAAAGAACCAAAGCTTCTGTCTCCCTATATGCTCACATAGTATAATTAGGAAAGAAGTAAGTGACCCATCATCCACACATATTTTCTACTATTTTGCTAACCAAAGATTTTATTTCATTCATTTATTTTCAAGACCAGGACTTGGTGTTAGTAAAGAAAGCAAGTAGGCACTACCTCCCTTGTGTCCTTGTGGAAAACCTTTGGTGGCATCTGGACCCTTTCTCAAAGAAGTAAAATTTACATATCCTTGCATGCTCACATAGTATAATTAAGAAAGAAGTAAGTCGCTCATCATCCACAGATCATTTATTTTCTTGCAAGGAACAAACATCACATAATGTAATTAGAGGCATTGTAAAGGATCACCACATATTCACATCAATTCACACTTTGTATGCTCACAATTTCACTTACACACACATTCACCCCATACACTAAGCTCATTTAAACTTTGTATAGAAGGTATCCTCTTTCCAAAATATTTGTACTTAGTTTATTTGAGCTTATATTTATTCTACACATCCTAAGTGAAGAAAACCTTTTTAAAAACAACCTTAATTTGAGCACACTAGATTCCCCACAGGGGCCACAAGATAATTTATAGTTCAAGCTAGGAACATGAAAATAGGCAACACATAAGTTGTCATGGTTGTTTTTCATATTGAAATGTAGAAAGCTCTCTTTTAGGGAGCTTAAAATCGTACATCAATCTAGTGACAAATTCAGTACATGGAAAGAAACCTGTGAAGGGGGTAAGGTTGAGGTGGAAGATTATCATGAGACTTCATTTTGTCTTCCAACATGTGGTTGGGGTTCTAGGTCCAAAACTAAAAACCAGAAGCTGAGATTCATCCATTCCCACTAGATGCAAGTAACGTAGTGGCCAAATATTAGGGTATATTTCCCTATAGGTTGAGGTGTGGGAGCACTTAGACTTGAGGTTATCTTGGTTAGGCTACTAGAAAGGTTGACAGCTATTTTTGGATGTAGCCCTAGCACGTTTGGCCACTATAACCCTCTCCATACCTTGGTTGGTTTTTTGGTTGATAGAAGCGTCACCAGTGACATATATGACATGACCCAAGTACCCTATTCTAAAATATTCACAATACCCTATTACTAAATGAGCAAAAGGATGTTAGGCCTTTTTAGGAATTTTTCTCATACGCAAAACCTCACAAAACCTTTTTTGTTGATTGTTTCACACATTAGAATTAAAGGGAAAATTAACCATTTATTTTTCGCTTTGTTTTATGTATGTGATATGTTTGGTTTTCCTAAAGAACATGTATGTGTTCAAGGGTGATTGTAGATGCAAAAGTCTCAATTGTTGTTAACTTCTTTCCTTTCTTTCCAACTGATTTACATGTTTCATAGGGATTATATCATCTTAAAGTGCCTCCTCCATACAATTCACATCATCCTGAAAATAATTTACCTTTCATACATTTTGAATGTTTTTACCTTTCATCATATTCTGAATCACCCTTTTTCTTGACACATGGACCGATACCTTTTTAGGTTCGCTCTTCTTCGACCCATCTTTCCCGAAGCTCAAAACTGTTTTATTTTCATGTTTCAACTTATAATCCTTAGTCCATGTCAACTTCTCCTATTGCTAAGTCTCGACTTGTTTTTCATTTAACTTTTCCATACGGTTGTGACTAGAACACTAGGGTTTCCAAATTTATTTTTATTGACTCGGGAGGAATGCTTTTACCTTTCATCATATTCTGAATCACCCTTTTCGTTGACACATGGATCGATACTTTTACTAGTGCACTCTTCTTCAACCCATCTTTCCCTGAGCTATAAACCCTTTTATTTTCATGTTTCGACTTAGAACCCTTGGTCCATGTCAACTTCTGCTACATAGCTACCAAGTCTCAACTTACTTTTCATTTAAATTTTCCCTAGGGTTTGTGACTAGAACCCTAGGATTTCCAAATTTATTTTTATTGACTAAGGAGGAACGTTTTCACCTTTCATCATATTATAAATCACCCTTTTTGTTGACACAGGGAAATATGTTTTTACTGGTGCACTCTTCTTCGACCCATATTTCTCTGAGATAGAATCCTTTTCTTTTCATGTTTCAACTTAAAACCCTTAGTCCATGTCAATGTATGCTACCTAACTACCAAGTCTCAACTTTCTTTTCATTTAATTTTTCCCTAGGTTTTGTGACTAGAACCCTAGGGTTTCCCAATTTGTTTTTATTAACTAAGGAGGAACACTTTTACGTTTCATCATATTCTAAATCACCCTTTTGGTCATACAGGGACCGATATTTTTATTGGTGCACTCTTCTTTGACCCATCTTTCCCTAAGCTTGAAACCCTTTTCTTTTAATGTTTCAATTTAGAACCCTTGGCCCATGTCAACTTATGCTACTTAGATTCCTACTATCAAATCATACCATGACCTTCTACCTATGGTGATTTATTAAATAAAAATGTGTATATCTATTATTCACTTGCCTTCTGATGAAAATTCACTTGACTTACAAGTATATTTGTATTCCACTATGCATGGATGGAAATTGAGCAACCACATGAAGAAGAATATGTGTCCTATCAAGTTGATCAACCACGTGATGATTAAGATGTGCCCCTGTAATATCCCTTGGTTGATTTTCTATGTAAAAATAAAATAAAACCAAGGTCATGGGACACGTATTCCAAACTAAATGTTGGGTAAAACATAGTGATAGGTATCACTAGTGATTAATTAATGGATATGGAATTTGGCAAAGGAAAAGAGACATTAATTGACATTTTATTTATGAAATAAAAGAAAATAGGAGAAAAGGGAGATGAAAAGTCACATATTTTCATGAGGAGGAAATTGAATGAAAAATGAAGAAAATAGGAGCCTCAATGATAAAAAGGTTTTTGAGGATCATTTCACATCTTTTGGCAGTTCTATTGTGGATCTCTCTCTCTATTCTCTCATTCTATCATACTCTTGCACACTTAGATTTTTATTGGAGCACTTTGGAATACCTTGGATTTGGACCAAGAAGGAAAATGAAAGTAGGAACGCGTAAGGGAACAGGTGGATCAATAGCTACATTTGGATTGCTTTGCAGGTAACAGGTTGCAAGTATGATTTCCTTGTTGATTTACGGATGCATGGAATATGCATGTGGTTTTCTAGTTATGTGTTGTCATTGGCATGGAGGATTACCTGAATTGACAGTGGTTTTAGCATTGCCTTTCCATTTCCTGGATAGCCATGGTGTTGTTGGCTTTTCCACTTGATTGTTTTTCTGGATGGTTCTCATAATTCCCTATGGATGTGGATTGGAATAAATGCTCTAGAAGACCTGTAAAATCTTGGGTTGAGTTACTAGTCCTGGAACCTAGGTTGGGAAAAACGCTTTGGAGCCCTTCGTGGGTTGAGTTACTAATCCCTAGTGTTAGGTTAAACAAACGATCTGGATCCCTGGAAGGTTGTGGGTGTAGTTACTAGTTCATGGAGCGTTGGATAGCTTGGGTAGAGACTGATTTGGTTGTTTTTAGTGTTGTCTGACAATGAGGGGGAATCATTGGTTAAAGGTTGAGGTGGTTTGGTCTTTGGAACCCTTGGTTAGGTTTTGTTTGATTTATTCAATGAGATCCCACATTCATGCTTGAAATATGGCATGAGGGTGATTGCATAAAAGAGAGATTTGGTTCAACCCAATCTATGGTCGGGTGGTACGTGTAAGCCCCTGACTTGTTTGGTAATTTCATATGTTATTAAGAGATTCTTCTATTGTAATTCATGTAAAAATTTTGGTAATATGTTGGTGATATTTTGGTTGCGTTTCCATGGTTTATACTCTGGTTATATGTTGTTTATATGATGTGTATCTTATATGGCTCATGTCATGAATTGTTTAACTATTAATCAATTGATGAATGTATGGACTAATAAGTGTTATTTCAGTTATGTGGATAAGGCATAGGATCGTCTCGGTGATTCTCAGATGAATATCAGACTTTTATGACCAAATATGCATTCATGGCCTATAGCTTACATGTTTTCCATGTGTTTGACGAAATGCCTAGTATGTTTTGGTCAGTCTAGGTCAAGTTTTAAGTTAAGATTGAATGTTTAGATTTGTTGCCATGTTAGACATGATATAGAAAAGTTTCAGCAAATTTTCGACAGTGGTTTGGAGGCAGACCTGAAAAGGCGGCACTGATCCTGGGACAACATACTCAAAACTAAATAATTTGGGTCACAACCGCACCCAAACAATCTTATGCATGCATTTGGAGGCCTATAATCACATGGAAGCCTTGTCATGCATGCATTTGGGGTTTAAATTGTGAGAAAAAGGGGTCCATCTCAGGGTTCATCTACATGGGGTGGTTTTTCAGCCTCTGAGTGACCTGTAGCCCCTATGGTAAGTTGTGAGTTTTCAATTTTTCATCAGTAGTCGACCCCACTTCCTTAAATGGATCTAGAAGGTCAGGTCATGTCATAGTAGTTCTTTTCTCATGTTTACCCTGGTAAGTGGGTGAAACTGGGTAAATACTACACCCATGGAGTAGATCAACTAGTAGATGAACAACATTTTCCCTGTCAAGTTGATCAACTGTAATTAGGGGAAAAATGTGTGCCATATGAAGATAATGAATCACTAGAGGAATAAGATTTACCCTATCAATTTGATCAACCACCAGAGGAATGGTTTGTTTCCTCTCAAGTTGATAAAATAGCAAGGAGTAGTAGTGGTTTGGAAATGGGTGGAAGGTTTGCAAAAGAATTGGATGCAAGCACAACAAAGGACCTTGGGGAGCCTATCTCTACTTGCACTATTAGAGAGCATGTTAATAACATCTTTTGACAATATTTTGAGAAACATTCAGTTGTTGCACAAGTTGAGATACTACATGGGTTTATCAAACATAAGAAACTAAAACATGCTACGAAGCTTTTGGGTGTCCAAGATTCTAAAAAAAACAAGACATGAATGAATGTCACTAAGAATATATCAAAGGCATTCACTATGTTTGGAAAATCAAGAAAACCCTATGTTCGAGTTGTGTGCAGAGAAATTATAATTGTTATTGTTGCACTAAGTACACCAAGACAACAAAAATTGGCAACAGTGTCAAAATTGCTCCATGGCTCGAGGAAAACATTGTACAAGCATACAAAATTCAAGGTTTGGGTAAATGAAAATGATGAATCTACTTGTTGGGCTCTTATAAACAGGCAACCCTACCAAGAGATGCTTACAACAAGAATTAGAGCACTTGTGGTAGATTTTTTGGAGAGTGATTCCCGTGGTATTCCATATAAAAAACATGTTCTATGACATCACATAGCTAAAGGTGAGTATGTGGATCACACTAAACACATTGTAAATATGACAACAGTTGCATTATTCAAGAAATTTTACAAAAGCAATCACCATGTGAAGATATCCATAAGGATGTTTTATAAATTTAAACCATGATTTATTAGGCATAATACAATCAGTAAAACATGTTGTTGCATATATCAGGTTGAATCTTATCTTCATTGTGACACTTTCTAGGAATTTTACAAGAACTGTCACGGTGACCCTCCTCCTACAATGCATGATTTTCTTTCATCAATATTACGCATATTAGAGCTAGTAGAGTTGTTTTACAAGAAAATATGTATAGGTGGGAGAAGATGCACTAAATGTCGTGATTTGGCATTGTTCCATAAGAATTTTCTTATTTATCCCAACTAGTTTGGGATGTCAGATGTCACCGTCACATGAAAGTGATATAAGTATGTTGTGGAAAATCAACCATATTCTTCAACTCTAGTGCCTAGGAGGATAAACTAAGTTGAGGATGAGATTCCTATTTCACAATTCATGGGGATGTTTAAAAACCATATCTATAAATATATCAAACACTTGCACAGGTCCAGGTGTCAAGCTTTTGAATTTAAGGAATCTCGCAAAGTATTCCAGCTAGACACAATCTTATCAGTGGTAGACTTTGCTAAGAATTACACATTTTCTCTTCAGACAGAGATCCAGAGTGAGTACTATCACTTAGACCAAGTTTCCATGATTCGTGCATGTTCTATACAGACATGCACAATTAAATATTGATGGTAGGGATAACACTGACAAGTAACGTGATGTGATTAAGGAGTATCAATTTTACATCAGTGATAATCGTAGGCATGAAACATTGTTCCTACAACATTTCTTGAATTGATTTATGATTCATTCAAAAAAATGACATATCATTTAGAAAGCATTGGATATGGTCAGATGGTTATGCAAGGCAGTTCAAGTCAACACACAGTTTTTGTTGTATATCTAACCCAAGAATATTATAGATCTGATAAGAAAATATAATATTATGCAAATAAACCCAAGAAATAAGATAGAAATGCTTTATTGATCAAACCCTTGAGGTAGGGCAACACCATACAATCACTCCTTAAGGAAGGAGAATACTCCACAAGTCATATGCTTGTTCATACAAGACTATTTCTCTTCATCTTCATATCCCTCCATGTGGAGTCTCTAGCCTCTATATAGGCCTCAT
>APFE030596163.1:31133-58155 GCA_000404065.3 Pinus taeda
ATCTAACCCAAAGATATTAGGATAATAGAAATACCCAAGAATAACAAGATAGAAATAGATAGAAATGCTTCTTTATTATTAAACCCTTATGGTAGGGCAACACCACACATTCACTCCTTAAGGAAGGAGAATAATCCACAACCCTTGTTCATACAAGACTATTTCTCTTCATCTTCATATCTCTCCATGTGGAGTCTCTAGCCTCTATATAGGCCTCATACATACAATACCATGCATCAATACCATGGTTTACTCATACCATCAACTAATTCCATGGGCCCATTACATTATTATTAACTACTTGTGGTCCCTTACATGACATGGGTTAACCACCTTATTTATTACTATGGCCCATCCCATTATTACATTATTACCTTGGTACCTCCTTCGGTACCCCATATTACCCCCCTAGGTACATAACATTCCACCCCCCTTAGCATGTTTCGTCCCCGAAACATGAGAAGAACACAAATAATAAGATCTACTCAAAAGAGTAGTCCACTGATACCAAGCACGTGCATCTAGCCATCCAAGAGAAAGGTGAACCCTCGATCTCACTGGTGTCTCGCTCGCTTGAGATGGAAGTTGACCGTGGCAGCTCTTCTGTGTTGAGGTGTAGTAGGTGGATCGTCTCTCCTTTGTATCCGTCATGTGACTCTTTGGTTTCCATCTTGACGGTTGTCTTGCGGGGTGATGTGGGTGATGATATGTTGAAGTTTTAACCCACGAAGGCTTTTGCTTGACTTCACCCGACTGTAGGGCCTGTTGTGGTGTCTTCTTTTTCAATATAACTTCAGCCACTGAGCCTTCCTCTGATGTATCATCACTTGGAACCTTTTCTTTTGCAACCTCTGTTTGTGTTTGATTGTCAATCATCAAAGGCTCATCATCTGATATGTCAGTTCCTTGAACATCTTCTGCTTCAGCCTCCATGTGCTCTACCTGTTTATGGATGGAAATATCCTGTAATGTAATTTTCTTCTTTTTATACCATAGCTTCAGGAATTTCTTCTGCACATTAATATTGATAGTACCCACGGATTCCATCCAATGATATCCCAAAACAACATCCATATTATCCATCTCTGAGGCATAAAAATCACCATGCAACACATATTTATCCATAGAAATCTTCAAATCCTTGTACACTTGAACATCCTCATTATCAACCTGTGTATGTTCAATTTGTTTTGCTGGGACTTGCAATTTCTTTGCCAAGTTGACATTTATAAGATTTTGTTTGCAACTCGGATTGATAGACACAATGATTTTCTCCTTATGAATCAATCCATGAACCTGCAATACCGAGATACCAGCCAAAAATAACCCTTTTGGTTCCTTGGTTTCCTTCTTTCCTGTAAAAATAACAGCTTTGCTAGGCTGTGTGTCTATCTGTGTGTGCTTATCCACAAAATTTGATTTACGGTCAAAGCACTCTATAAGAGCTTTGGCAAATTGGGCCCAACTCGCAAAATGTGCATTGCGACGCTGATGCCATAACGCCCATTGCCATCGTTCACTGTCCAAGTACCGGGTCCCCTCCCTAAGCTTAGTCCAATCATCTAGGATATGATTCAATCTGAAATACTGCTCCATTTTTGCTAGCCATGTTGACGTGTGAGAACTGTCAAATTTATACAAGTCCCTCGAATACCGATCTAGGCCCGCCATTACAAAAATATTGGTGAAAAATTGAAATGGTCACAGATCCGTCAATATTGCTCAGAATCTCTATTATAACCTGTTTTTAGAAATGGAACAACCACTCTGCATCTGCCCATGTGGTAGAAATCTTGATCCAGGCACTTGAAATTTCAGATCTGCGCTGCTACTCTCCCGCCCTCACCCAAAATTTCTGCAAAAAGAGCTGATTTTAATTCAGCGATATCTCCCTCATCCGGACTCCGATTCGCCTGATTTTTTTTTTGAAATTGAGTTTTTTTTCACAAAGATTCCAGATATGCAATTAGATCTTGCACCAGGATGTCTAGATCTGCGCCGCAAATTCGTTGCCCCGAAAAATTGTCTCCAACCCCACTGATTTTTAAATCAGTGATATCTCCTTCATCCGGACTTTGATTCAATCGATTTTTTTTTTTAAATCAGCTATTTTTTCACAAGGAATACAGATATGCAATTAGATTCTGTATATATTGAACCAAAATGTACAGATCTGATCTGCAAATTCGCCACTCAAAAAATCCCTGCAAAAATGAAAAAAAATTCTCCACGGTTTGCCCAAGAAAGTGCTCTAATACCACTTGTTGTATATCTAACCCAAGAATATTATAGATATGATAAGAAAATATAATATTATGCAAATAAACCCAAGAAATAAGATAGAAATGCTTTATTGATCAAACCCTTGAGGTAGGGCAACACCATACAATCACTCCTTAAGGAAGGAGAATACTCCACAAGTCATATGCTTGTTCATACAAGACTATTTCTCTTCCTCTCTCCATGTGGAGTCTCTAGCCTCTATATAGGCCTCATACATACAATACCATGCATCAATACCATGGTTTACTCATACCATCAACTAATACCATGGGCCCCTTACATTATGATTAACTACTTGTGGTCCCTTACATGATATGGGTTAACCACCTTATTTATTACTATGGCCCATCCCATTATTATATTATTACCTTAGGTACCTCCCTCGGTACCCCATATTACCCCCCCTAAGTACATAACAGTTTTTATTGGTTGAGCCAAGAAGACAGAACTTCAGAAAACTTGGAGTTATTTTGAAACGAGACATGGAAAGGGTGAGCATGATGGTGTAGGTGCTTATGTGAAGTGAGCACTTAGGAGGTACCAAATGAGTCATGATGCAGATCGACTCAAATCATCACTAGAGGTGGTCAACTAGTGTAGATCCTATTTAGGACGTGAAGGTCACGAATCTATTAGGAATCTGCATAGGTTCTTCTGGAATGTTTAAATTGGCAATGTGAATAAATCCATTCCTTAGTATCGTAATATTTTTTTCCACTGGAAAAATCATAATTTTTCATTAAAATTGAAAAATTACATGTTGTAGATGCCTGTCGGCATATGCTGTGATTAGATGTCAAAAATGGTGCTATTTTAAAAATTGCAGTGATCCGTCAACACCGCGCAGGGTGTACAAAAACAAGTAAGGATCATGTTAGGCAGATGATTATGTACATGGGGGAAAGTCACAGTTTTCGCCCCTTTTTCTTCTCAACTTTTTTCCATATCCCCTGTGGCTCTGTTGGACTTATCAAAGCAAGTGCAGATTCAGCCACAAGTTGTGGGATTTCTTTATCAGAGTCAGACGAGTCTGATATATGATGTCGTTTATTGCTACCCATGTCCATAGTAACTGTTGTGTTTGCATGTGTTGTTTCTATTTGTTCCTGTGGTATTTTGTCTTCCGCTGTTGGTTCTTTGTTCATCTGGCTGGGCTGATTGGTATTTGTAATCTCCATCTCTTCTTCCTCCTCGTCATCTGAGACAGGTGGGGGAAATTGCCATCCCTTCACTTGTTTTTCTGTTTTCTTCTTCCTTCGACTGTCTTTTTTGGCTGCTGGACATGTGTTTTGTAGGTGTCCTGTTTGTCTACATATTCGGCATCTGAAGGCAGTATTTTCGTAGTCTAATCCTTGTGTCCAGCTCCTCTGTCTATGCTTCAGCTGTATTTGGTCTGGCAGGCCTTTGCTGAGGTCTACCTCCACACATATCCGAGCATATGTGAAGATTCTTTCCTCCAATCGCTGTGTGTCCCATTTGATGAATTGTCCGATGGTATTTCCAATTCCAGCTAGTACTTGATCAGTCCATAGATGAATTGGGAGGTTGTGTAGTCGCACCCAAACTGGCATTTTGGTAACAACCATTGTATTTGCATCAAATTCAGGGAACCAAGGTGTGATGAAGAGACCAGTAGATCCCCAGAACCAAGGTCCTTCCTGTATTACTGCGTCCCTGTCAGCTTCCGTTAGGAATTTTACTATAAAAAATCCTTTGGAACAGAGGTGTATTTCGCATTGCAAGGTCCAGTTCTTGAAGATCCAGTGGAATAAATCCACTGGTTTGGGCCAAAAGCTGTTAAATCTGCATATTATTGCTTGCCTCTCATAAATATTACAGTAATCCTCTGTTTCTGGTGTGTCTATGTTGTAGACTGGGGTATGATCCAGCTGTTCCACAATATATGGCCTGGCATCCATCCCTGTTTGATTTGGTGTTGTTTCTTCTTTATTTTTCCCTTGAAGGATGTCTTTGAAGGAGGTATTACTTGGTTTTTTCCTTGCGTTTGTACCACTCCCTTCAGCTCTGTTATTATTTCTGCCATTAATCGATGCTCCCCCTCTCATTCTCAGATTGAGTATGATTGTTGACAGGGGTTCTATCTGGTATTCCCAAAGATATTTTGTATCTTGAAGAGCTCTGCCTTGATATATCAGATTTTGAGATCTGATGGGGAAACCTAGTTGTTTCATGATCCTCTCCTGCATTTGCTTAACAGTATCCGATTCTATTACCCAGATAAATTTCGATTTTCCTTCAGGTAGTTTAACGAATACTTGGAATCTTCTTGCCTGAGATCCAACTCTGGTATTCGATGGAACCGATGCAGAGTTTTTGTTCTGTGTCTTTTTCATGTCCCCTATCAACGGATGGGTGTCCAGATCTGACAGGTGCTGAGTCTGTTTTATCATACGGGATCGATCTGCCATGCGGGGATCTGTTTCAAAGAGCCCAGATCTCGATCTGAGCGAACTCCCCTGACACTGGGAAAAATAGGGTCGATGTACCTTTGCAGAGTCTAGATCTGATTGTCCACGGTTTGTTCTGTACGGGGTGCCGCGGAGAGATGGGAATGGCTCCCATGTAGTGCTCCATAGTGGAAAGGAAGCCAGATCTATGCCAACATTAAACAGAACAGCCTTCTGGTTATCAATAAAAAGAGTTTTTCCTCCATACCTTATACAGGATCTTCGATTTTCCATCCTGAGGGTTTCATAATTGCTGAAATCCGCTACCTTGTTAAACTTGTTCTCGTTTCCAGCTATGGCCTGTAGGCAGCCTGACGAATGGCCATTCCAACTGTTTATTTTCCCCCAAAAATTGTCGGCGATCCTTATCTTCTGGGTGTTACCTGAATATGTCAGATCTTGGCGGACAGGGGGTTCGTTTAGATCTGGGATCTCTTGTACAGGTGATTGCAGAGGCGGACGCTCAACGTTGGCCCTGGTTCCTCCATGCTTCAACAGGCCCTCCAGGGAACCCAAGAAACAGGTAAGATGAAACGTCGAGTCCATCTCCGGAGTCGATCTCGGATCTCTCTCCCGCTCTTTTTCTTCCCTTAGTATCGTAATATTGTATAAGAAATAAGGGAATTACACTACAAGTATGGAGCAAAGACATGGGGGAAATATTTTCCATCGAGAGAAGAAAACTTGCATGTTTTTGTGAGTTTTGCATTGGTGTTGATGGATGTAGACTTAATCACTATGAAAAACAAGAGAACGTGAAAGGATGGAAATATGTCCCTATTAATAAAAAAGGACCTCATCCAATTTTGACGTGGTAAGAGATGCATGATGAAGAGGCCATCTTTTCACTTGTTCATGATCGACTCTCTAATATTGTAAGGGAAGGTATGTGTTATGTATATCATTAATGATTTCATCTATAAATTGAAAGCTTGAACATATTTTGTATTTTTATTGTAGGATATGTTTTTACTATTATTTCCCCCTCGGGAAACGAGGACTATTTGATGCAACGCACACAGGTAAAAAATAGGTTGGTGAGACTGTATGAAGATGGACAATTCACATAACAAATTGGTGACATGGTTCTGATGGGCCATATTTTTGAAAAGGTTAAAAAACAGTTTAATCACATCATTTATTTTATGTTTATATATATATCTTGCCAATATAGTCATATAGTCATAGCAACTCAAATCAATCTCATAGAAATAAAAACAAAGAAAGGTGAACCAAGGATAAGGAAGATGACAAAATCAACCCATGAACGTATTATGGAGACTTACATTCCTATGAGCCATTGGTCAGATGAGTAGATGATGCAAATGGCACTCTTTGAAGCCGAGTCTATAACAATCAAGTGTAATCTAATCTAGTATAAGAGATCAACATATGAATTTTATAATTTATAAATGTGACAGTTGAATACTCTTGTAATTTTGTAATTTTGAATAGATAAATGTTTCCCTCTTGTTTAGGATGGATTCATAATGGTGTCCATATATGTTATATAAGATTTAGTTTCATTGAGGTGCTTAAGTTTCTAAAGTTTTCCAAATTTCAATGAGGATTTATTTTTAGGGATAGGATCCTTATGTGAACCCCATAGATCTAAAAATTAAAATCTAGAAACAATATGGATTTAGATTTAGATTTAATTAATTTTTTTGATATTAATTTTTTTAAATGCCATGTATAGTATTCATGCTGAGCATGGAAGAAATCTTATAGATCTATATACATGTCATAAATTTGGTTTCTAGAAAATCCATTTTAGTATCTAACAACCAAGTTGATATCATATTATTTTACTTAAAATGGAAATTCAACTATCTAGGTTATGAACAACATTGAAATATTTTTATGATATTAATAAATTCTATGTGTCAGTTTGATATAAAACATGGAAAAATTTACACATGTGCTTCATATTGGATTGTAAAAAGAGCAACAATAGTATATATATATAATGTTATGACTATTAAGCTCTTTGAGATAACCTTAAAAGAACCAAATTCGAACGAAACTTATTTGTAGTTTATATCTTGACATCTTTTAAAATCATTGTAATTTAACATACATCACTAAAAGACACTTTTTTTCAAGTTCAAATTTACATTGATGTACATGATCACATTGTAGTTCATTTTAAGTATCAAAGTGACTTGCATCATAGTAAAATCAAGTATTTATTTCCTTAGTCTATCAAACTAGAAATCAAAATTGTTATTTTATAAAATTTTACTTCTTGAATGTTTTTAATTGAAGGTCTTAAGATAAGGAATTGATTGAATTATTTGGATAGTGAAAAAAATTTAGGAAAGTTAATAAAAGTATATAAAATTATCTAAAAACATATCATTAATTTTTTAATTAATTACAATAGATTGATTGATATCTTTTTTGACTACTCTTGTAGATGACCTCAAAAGAAATAAAATTTAATAAGGCTTATTTGTTGTTTACTTGTTGAAGACATCTTTTAAAATTGAATTTAAAACTTATTTCAATCATTTTTGTGTTTTTTAATTGAACCATGTCATATATTTTAGTTCATTTTAAGTATCAAAGTGACTTGTATCATAATCTAAGATTGTACTTATTTTCTTAGTTTATTACCGAGAAATCAAAATTGTTATCTTTTTAATAAAAGTTATACTACAGGAGAAAAAATAAAATTAAAAATTAAAAATTAAAATTAAATAATTAAGCTAGCAAAATAATCAACAAATACATAAACTAAAATAATAAGCATTCATAAACTGAAATAATGTTCATGCATCCATAAACTATCAATGAATGAAAATATACAAAGTTTGTATCACATGTGAATGTGCCCTGTGAAATGAGCTTGAAAATATTCAAATTATCTATGATCCACACTAAAAAGTATCACTTCTAAAACTCTTATGTGTGTTCCACTATGCAGGGTAGGCGTCCATAATCCGTTACTACAATATAACACATTCAAATTAAAGTTAACTAGAACATTATTTGTACAAATTAAACAATCTAGAAATAAATGATTTTGAATTGTGCATTTAATTATTCCCCTACATGTGGCTCAGTTGATTGCAAATTTAAGTCAGTGGGATGGGGATCTGATCAATCTAGGTTTGGCTCTCCCCTATCTGTGGCTCAATTCCTCCATACCTAGCATCCCACTCATGCAACCACATAACTACGACATTAACACCACTCTTCATATGGGCATGTGTACACAATGGCAAAGGAAAATTATAACTAATCTACAAATCAATTAGCATGCATACATGTAACTTAAAAATAGAAAATGTTGAAATCCTAGTAATAAAAAATATTACCTAAACTGTTGATCCATGTAGTTGTACATAATGGCTCTCCTCCCCATGAGTGTTATGAGGTGGAGGTGGAGGTGGAGGATACTAAGCCATGGAAACATTCACTAGAGGAGGATGCTCTAGTTGGTTAACTATGCCCTCAAATTACCTTAGAATCTCATCTATTTAGTAGGGTTGTGTATGCATGTTATCATAAATGTATTAATATAAATAATGTATAATTTGATGATAAGAGTCAAAAGTTTTCTTTATATGCACCTGGTTTGTGTCACATGTGTTAGCACTCTATGATTCCCTATGCTGAAAAAGGAATCCCAGAGGTAACCAAAAACCATTTCTAGGTCAAATCTAGCCCTTTTGACCTGGAGAGGGCTCTCTCACTTAGATCACTCAATAAATAGGATATTAGGCTATAATATCAACAAAGTTTGATTTTCAATGGTTTGTTGATGAGAAAATGGGTAGATCCATTAGGCATGGAGTTATCTCAAATTAGGTTTTGCCTACTAAGATGATGGGAAAGAGAAGGTTTCTTCACAAGGGCAAGGTATGAAACTTTGGTGGTGGGTCTAGATCAAATTGTCGAGGGAGGTGAAAGTAGAAAGGGTGGAAAACTAACACATTAGAGCATCAAATCATGGATGAATTCTAAAGTGTTTCTTTAGCTGAAAACATTCATAACTTGAAAAATTAAAGCAGAGCATCCATTAAAGATGAATTATGAATTAATCATTAAGATTTCCAAGGAAGAAATAAGTACATTAAAGGGATTAAAATCACATAAGGTAAATCACAAGTCAAAGGAGCACAAGCCACCAAAATTTTGAAAATAGAATCCCTACAAATCACCAGTTATTCCATTCATTCACTAGCAAAAAATCTTCAAAATTACAGTGCTCAAAAATCCTTCTTTCTAAACTATAACTCCCTCCTCCCACATCTACCCAAGTAATCAGTCAAACGGGGTAAACATGTGACAAGAGGATACTATGGTTGGATTTGACCTCATATGTGACCTTAAGGAAATGGAATGGACAAAAACAAAACAAATAATACCTTCCACATGAACTACAGGACCCCTGAGAACCATGCCAACACTTCTGGCAGCTTGTCGTTGGGTCCCACTAAAACTTCTGATCACTTTACCTCTCGACATTCTCATAATATGGGAATGTTAATGTCCAGGGACTTCTATATGCTCTCACAGGCCTGCATGACAGCGTCCAGGGGCCAATTTGTCCAGTTCTGCACAAGCGTTACCGAGATTTGAGCCACTTTATCTGACCCAGAGCCCAGGTCAATGCCCAGAATGGAATGATATCATAAGAGCAGTAAAATAACAGGGAAAAAATGAGGTAGAAGAAATTAGTTAAACAAACCCTTAACCAGACCCTTACTAGCCATGACAAACATTTCATGAAACATATCACAAACATGTAATCTATAGGTGTGAACAACATAATTAAGCATAGGGATCTCATACTTATCTGAGAATCACTATGAACAATTGTTCCCTCATGTCTTTTGCTACATTATCATCTATTAAGTCATAGATACATTGTCCATAATTCATTTACAAGTAAAAACATACTAAGAGCCATACATAGTTGTTGTCATAAAACATACATATAACCAGCATAGTAACAACAGAAATACCATAAATATATCCGCCATAAAATCCACATATAAACCAGTACATTTACACTTGAAAACCAAGGGAATGAATTTCTCATTAATGAATGCAAAAACCAAGCACAGATGGGACTACCAAGTTCCACCCGACCATAGATTGGTTGAGCCAAGTCTCTCTTCAAACAATCACCCTCGTGCCATACTCCGAGCATGAATGTGGAACTCATAATCAACCGAAAAGAACCAAACAAGCATGGATGCTACCGAAGTTCTCCACCTACACTGTGAGGAACTTCAGTGCTTCCTAGTCTCTCAGGCTTTACCGTAATCCACAGTCAGATCCAGGGATCACTAGGCCCCACACCGAGACCCACTCTCAAGGCTTTAATTTACATCCCATCCTGAGACTACTAGGCCCAATGGAGAGCAATCCACCTCTTGGATTTACCATATATCCCTCCATTCACCGGCAAGGATTCCTAGGCCCACCAAGGCACACAATCCTGGCCTTACTGCAACCCACAGTCTGGCACAAGGGTTACTAGGCTAGTGGCTTTACCATAATCCACAGTCTAGTTCGAGGACCACTAAGCCATGTGTTTGTCATTTCGTAGATCCACCCCACTCAACTTCAAATCCATCCGGCATTCCAGTTCAACTGAAGTATGAGAACCCATCTCATCAAGGCTATCAAGAAATGGAAAGACTAGGCTAAAGGACACTATCACACCTGGAAAAACCCATACCATGCCATAAAACAACCACATGCAACACCATGCATGCCAAATTGTTGGGATGGGTCCCTGGGGTCAATTTTTTTTAGTTGAGTCATTTTTTGTAATATCTTTTTGTAGCAAAAGTAAAGTCTCCATGAAATGAGGAAAGTGGAGCGCGAAGCTAAGTAGAGTAGGTGATAGAACTGTTTTGAGACCCACCCATGGTCTGTGGGTAATGGTATTGTAATGAAAAGGCTATATATAGTTAAGTCGAAGCAAGTCTAAAAAGATAAATTTTGGTAGAGAATCATTGTATAGGCAAGGTGCTAAGGCAGGAAAGGTATGTTTCCTGTACTTAGGCAAAAGGGGAAGGCTCCTGCAGCTGAGTGCGCAGAGACCTTGGCAAGTGCGCAGCTGAGTGCGCGGGTCCCTGCAGCTGAGTGCGCAGTGATAAGAAGTCTGTTTATGAACGTTTACATCTTAATGAAGACAATTTTTTGAGCCGAATCTGTGCACCTATGCCTTGTTTATTGTTTCAATTAAGTTTGTATATCTCTGCAAATTGTTATGACTTATGTGAATTAATGCTTGTTTATTGCGCAAAAGTAGTGGATGTGTATCTTATGCATGCTAATAACAATATAAGACCTTCGTGAATAATTGAAAGTTGTTAGAATAGATTAATAGTAGTTTATCACTCTGAAAGGTTATATCTGCATGAAGGTAGATCTAAGCCGCTAGGGTATCAGGAAACCATCACACAAGCCTCTGGATGTAGAAACCTAGTTCTAGCATCCCCCAATACTGTAACCTATGCTACGCAGGTTGTTTCCGAAAGGGCCAGCAGTTAGGGTTTTGTTAGTTGGCACAAATAACTCTGAACCTGGGTTAGGCCCCCTCAAGCCAACAAAATTTAGGAAGGAAAATACACATGCAAATCAATACATGTAATGAATCATGTTGTAGTTCCTTGATCATGCCTTCCCCTGCTTGATCTTTGCTTCCTCTTTCCTTCTTTTCCTTTCTTATTCCAATGTCGAAGTGCTCAAAGAAAACTTTGTGTCCAAGAGTGTGAGAGAGAGAGAGAGAATAATGAGAGAGCCCTAAAACTGAACTAGAAAAAGGTTACCAACTGATCCTCATAAGCCTTTTTATGAATGAGGCCTCTCTTTTATTCATTTTCCATTATTTTCCTTCAATTTTCTCCTCACATGCAACCTGTGACGTTCCACCTCCTTTTTCTACTAATTTCCATTATTTTCATAAATAATTGTGCCAAAATGCCATTTTGTCTTTCCAAAGCCTTATCCATTGCCTTTGCCAATATCCTTAGCCATAAACAACCAAATGAACGCCCGTTGGGATGTACTGCCCAACATTTAGCTTGGAATAAGTGTCCCATCAACTGTGGTTATTATTTTAACTTTTATTACATGGAATTTTCACCAAGGTTGTTACATAACCCCCCCCCCTTGGGGGACACTGTCTGGTGTTCAATCACACATATACCTTAACAAACTAATAGAGAGAAAACATACTACTCATGGAGCTTTATAACATAACTCGATGTAATATTTACAATGATCTCGTTGTTGAGTTCCAACCCACATGACAACATAACAACATGATAACATAGTAACATGACAACATAACAATATGACAATCATAATGACATGACACTGATACCGCTTATTGGAGCTTTATAACATAGCTCATGGCGGTATTTACATCCATATAAATATGTACATATAGCAGTATAACCAAAACATACACCAAAGCATATAGCAAGACACCATATCAAAACACCATACCAAAACAGATACCAGAACACCATATCAAAATTGTTTTGCCTCCACTGGAAAACAAGGAAAGATACATGGCCTGCATCTAATCCATCATCTCCCATGTAGCTTCATCAAACCCAAAGTGCTTCCACTGCACCTTAACTTTCTCAATTCTGAAGCATGAGCACCTTTTTCTGCAATATTCATTGACACTCTGACGCGAATTATCCATCTAGTTCCACCTGCAATACAGACTAGTCAATCACATGATCGACATCCTTAACATACTTCTTAAGAAATGATACATGGAAAACATCACGTACTTTCATTGTCGAAGGCAATGCAAGTTGATAGGCTACTAGCCCAATCCTCTCAATGATATTGAAAGGTCCACAAAACTATGGTGCCATCTTCACACATGATCCAATCTGGAAGGAGCTCTTCTTCGGTTCGATGTGCAAGTACACTTGTTCCCCAACTTGGAACTCCTTGAACAACATGTTCCGATTTGCATAGATCTCTTGCCTATCTTGTGTTGCCTATATATTCTTCTTGATCACCTGCATTTCATGTTCCATGTTTACCAACATGTCTGGTCCAATCAACACCTTGTTAACCAAATCACTCCAACTGATAGGAGTATTTAAACTCTTCCCATACAATGCCTCAAAAGGAGTCATCCTCAATTACTCCTAATAATCTTTGTTGTATGCAAACTCAACCAAGGGGAGATATTCCTCCCACTTCCATTGTTGATGTATCACGTACATCCTCAACATATCCTCCAATATCTTGTTGACCCTCTCTCTTTGTCTATCTATCTGCGGATGATAAGTTGTATTGAAGGCCAACTCTGTGTCCAAACCTGCAACAATTCCTTGAAAAACTTGGAAGTGAACTTTGCATCCCTGTCCGACACAATCTTCTTTCGAACACCATGAAATTTGACCGCATCTCTAATGAGTATTTGTGCCACATCACTAGTTGAGAATGTAGACTTCACTGGAATGAAGTGTGTAACATTTGTCAACCTGTCCACAACAGCCATGATGGAATCATGATGTCTCACTGTCCTCAACAAACCTGTGATGAAGTCCATGGAAAGGACTTCCCATTTCCACTCTGGTATTGCAACCAGTTGTAGAAATCCACCTGGATGTTTACACTTTGCCTACACATTCTAACAATAAAAACACATAGCCACAAACTCTGGTACATCCCTCTTTAGGTTCGGCCAATAATAAAATTTCTTCACTACAGTCAATGTCTTCTAATAACTTGGGTGACTTGAGTAAGGTTTTGCATGAAATTCTCTCCATATCACCTTCTTGAGCTTATTGCTATCTGGCACATATATCCTCTCTCTGAATCTGACCAATCCATTCGTTGTAAGACAATAATCTACACCCTGTGCACCTACGCCTCTACTTGTACCTGTGCATGTACCTGTACTTCCACCTATACATGTACATGTATTATCACCTATACGTGTACCACCACATGTACCTATACCTATACTTTGCTGCAAACTGTGCACAATCTCCATATACCTAGCATCCTGCTGACTTTCCTGCAAGATCTTATCATGTAAGTTTGTCCCATAGGAGCTCATAGATACCAAGTGATTTACCTGTACCCGACTACTGAGATCATCTGCCACCCTGTTCTCTTTAGCTTTAATGTACCTGATCTCAAAATCAAACTCACTAATTGTAGCCAACCATCTAGCCTACCTGGAATTCATATTCGGTTGGTCAAATAAATACCTCAACACAATATGATCACTCATCAGTACAAAGCTTCTGCCAAGAAGATATTGCCTCCACATCCTCAATGCATTTATGATCGTTGCTAACTCAAGGTCATGTGTTGCATAGTTCTACTTGTGCTCATTTAGTTTTTGTGACTCATAGCATACCAACTGTCCATCCTGTGTAAGGACTCCACCAAGCCCTCTCTTGCAAGCATCTATGCATACTACAAACTCTTTGTCTGAGTTTGCAATCTGTAACACTGGTACATGTGTCAACAACTGCTTAAGCTGCTCAAAAATAGCCTCACACTTATCTGTCCATTGAAAATTCTTACGTTTCCTCTGCAATGATGTGATAGAATAAGAAATATGTGAGAGTTCCTAATGAACCTCCTATAATATCCTATCAACCCCATGAAATATCTCATCTCATCCACACTCTTAGGAGCTACCCACTCCATGATGACCCTTATCTTCTTTGGATCTACTGCAATGCCCTCCTTGGAGACATGTCCCAAGTAGTGTACCTCAGTCTAAAAGAAACTACACTCATTGAGCTTAGCATACAATTGATGCTCCCTCAACAACCTCAAAACTGCTTCTAAATGCTCGACATGCTCTTCCTCATTTTTATAATATACCAATATATCATCAAAGAACACAATAACAAACGTATCCAAATAGGGACGCAACAAAATATTCATCAAGCACATAAATGTAGCTAGATCATTAGTCAAATCGAATGGAACTACAATAAACTCACAATGCCCATACCTGGTCCAGAAAGTTGTCTTGTAAATGTCCTCTTCTTTGATGCGCAATTGATGGTATCTGAATCTCAGATCAATCTTCGATAACACAGTTGATCCCTTCAGCTGATCGAACAAGTCATCAATCCTCGGTAAAAGGTATATGTTCTTGATGGTCACTTTGTTCAATTGCCTGTATTCAATGCATAATCTGAGAGTTCCATCTTTCTTCTTCACAAACAATATCGACGCGCCCCAAGGTGATACACTTGGCCTAATGTATCTGTTGTCCAACATTTCCCTCAACTGCAACTTTAACTCAACCAACTCAGGTGTGTTCATCTTGTAAGGTTCTTTTGATGTTAGATATGCTCCTGGCGCTAACTCAATAGAACATTCTACCTCCTTGTGAGGTGGAAACTCTGTAATGTCCTCAATAAATACATCTTGAAACTGTTGCAAAATTGGGTACCTACTCAACACATCAACATCCTCAACCTCCTAATCCTTATCTCTAGAAATGTGCACTGTAAATAACATACACCATTTCCTGCGAATACGCTTTGCCTACATAAATGTCCTCATCCTAACTGATGTGGCTTTCTTCTTACCTTGCAAGACTTTTGGTTCCCCATTGTCATCAACACACTCAATGGCTTTGTCTTAACAGTCTACCTTGGTTCTATGAAGTTCGGTTTTTTGACCGAAGGAGTCATTTTAACCAGGCAACGATTTCACCCAGAATCTAGCCGGAGTTGGCCAAATTCCGTCTGCCGGAAAAAGTAAAAATTGTGTCGTCATTAATCCTACCCAATCATAAAAAAAAGTCAACCCAACTTTGACAGCCTCTATCTCCTTCATCTGGACTCGGATTGGAGTGTCGTTCACACGGTTGGAATCAGGGTGACGAACACTTCGATCTAATGTCAAGTTAATCGCCTTTATGCCACTTCAAATTTTAAGCCTTTTCCATGCCACTGGTGTCTGGAGATCCACTTGGATCAATCCTCCCCACTGAGGAGCTTTTGGACCCCAAAAGCATTTACACTTAGCACATTGTTTGTGTCCTTTCAACCCACACTTTCGATCACCTGCATCCAAAACTAGTACATTTTTTGCAATCAAGCACACCACACATGACTTAACAACCCTTCCTTAGCAAGAGTTTATAGCACACACTCCTTGGCCAAGGATTACATAAAAAGTAATCAATACCTAACTACTAGTAAAGAAAGGCCAAAATATCATCGTTGCGTTTTGAAGTGATAGGAAACACACCATCACTTTTACATTTACTTGCAATGTATGATTCATAATGGTGGCCATAACAAGCTACTACCTTAGAAAAACCAACTTAACAAAGTAGACCACCATGAATGGCGTGGTTTCATTTGCTGAGCATGTTCACTTTTCGGCTCCTCCAGCGATGTGTCCAGAGCATGGAGCATCGGGAATGCAGTTTGTTGGTGTCCCTCTTTGTTGCAATGGCTACAACAATTCTTTTTCCTCGAAACTTTTGTGGTTGCCTTGGGGTGCTTTCCCCTTGTGTTCCTCCGATAAGTGTTTATGGGGCCCCCACTATCACTAGACTGTGAGGAGGGAATTTCATGGTCTGTTGTTGGCTGGTTACTAGTTTTATTGGAGCTTTCTCGCATTTCCTTGCTAGTGTATCCGAGTCCTGCATGACGCGGAAATTCCTCGACTTCGATGGGGTTTACGATGCCTTGGCCTTTGATGCCGAGGCCCTTTCCATGATACCCCATCTTCTTCAATAGTTTGGATCCAATCCCTGTAGTATGTTTTTCAAAAGCAGTGAATCCATCATCATGAAAATCATATGAAATCGAGGAATCGCCTTTTAACTTTGAATATCGATGCTGAAACTTTTCCAAGGACTCATCCTTGGCTTGCAACTGGCATAGTAATATTTGTTTCTCTTCCCTTGCCTCCTATGGAAGCCTCCTTAGCTCAACATTCTCTGCTTGGATGCGGTGGTTGATCTCCTCAAGTTCTTGGAGTCCTGCTGTGGGGAGTGCCCTTTTCGTTATGTCCGTTGAAATCCTTGATTCATGGCCAAAATCAAACCCCAAATCTATGGGTTCTCCTGCCATGATCCCAAGGGCTGCAAACTTTGTTTCATCATCAAACTCAGACCCCAAGTCAATGGGTCTACCTCGTGCAAATCCTGTAGCTACGACCTTCTCATGTTCCTATGACTTGGAATCTTGGTTTTGTTGCATGGTGGTGATGACCTTCTACTTCCCCTTTCTGTCATTCCTTTCAGGTCTCAACTCAGGGTGCAACTTCCAGAAATTTTCTTCATCATGCCCCTCTTTCTCACAATGTGTACAAGAGGGCTTTGCTCCCCTTCTCTTGGCTGCTGCGGCTCTCTTTGGGTGGTCATCCCATTCAGGTGTTCCCCTATTTTCCAGATGAATGGCCTTTACACTAGCTGAGTCAATGGTAGTAGGTTCAAACAATAATAATGAATGTCTAATGTAACTATGTAATGATCCAATATACTTAGTTACTACTTCAGGTGAATCAAGTGCAACGCCCAAATTAAGTGCTTGTTTTCTAAACTCCTCGGTAAAGCTTTTAACATCCTGACCTCTGCCTTTCCTTAAGTATTGCCAATCCATTAAGGCTTTTTTCTTATAACCCAAGGGATTAAATTGTTCCTTTAATGTAGAAATGAAGCTAGGCCATGAGGAAAGACGATTACCCACACTTTTATTGCTTCGCAATTTTCTCTCCCACCAGATGAGCGTGGTGCCATTCAGTCAAAGAGAGGCCAACTGAATATTTGCTTCATCCTCTTCGATCTGTTAAATCCTGCAGTAGATCCCAATCTGCCTAATCCAGTTATTAAGCTTTTATGCATTACTTTCACTGTTATACATGGGAAGATCAAATTTGACATCTAATTTAAACAAAGGTTTCTTAGATGTACCCCTTGAATTTCTATGATGATGATGATGAGAGGAAGAAGAACTTTTTCTCATGGAAGTAGAAGGAGGGGGTTCTTCTTCACCATTTCCAGGCACTGAACCTTGTTCTTCTACCTTTTTCCCTTCTGCTTTCTCCAGCCTTGCAAGCAACTGACCTAAATTTTCTGCCATTGCATAGAAGGTTTTGCAAAAATTGAGCTCCTCTTCATGACGAGCCTATTCATCTGCCATGTTTCTCCTTCAATGTGCACGCCCCGTTTCGGGATCGAAATAATTTAGTTTCCCTTCGCCTCTTCGAAGCATGTTTCTTGTTAGCATACAAACATGCAATTCACATCTAAGAAGACCTGCTCTAATACCACTTGATCCAAGATGTTTTGCTTATAGATTTGTTAAAGAATTACATGCATAAATTGTAGCTTAACTAAGGAAATTTAATGTGCACACAAGAAAAGAGGAGAAACACATAAAGCATGAAACAAGACAACAAGACTTGATAAAGGAGTTCGTCCGACTTGGACTACGTCTCCGGGCCCTGCTTGATCAATGGGGAAGCCTTCATTCATTAAGTGGCATGAGAAAGAAGAGTACATGCATCAGTTACAAAAAAGGAGTTTATACCTCCATACTGAAAAATGGCTAAAAAATGCAGAACTATGATGGAGAAACAGACAACGCCATTGCATTCATGGCATCGAGAAATATTGAAACCATATAAAATTTGTCAAAATCTAACAAAGTGAAATTTTGACCTTCCTACAAAATTCTGCCTTGCACTGTGTGCACTGCCTCCTCTCCCTGGGCGCATTGATAAGCTGCTTTTAAATAACAAATAAGTGTCGGATTTTTCAATGAAACAGCTACAGCGCAGTTGGTGGAAGGTCTGGTTAATATGGAGGGGGTCGGGCACTCAAACTCCGCCTCCTACTTTTTACATAACAAATTTATTTATAATAAAAAAATTGGTTGGGTCGAGCCCACCTTGGGCGGCCCACCCGTTGTACCTCCGTTGGCTCCATCGTGATTAGGTTGCAGTGGTTCTTTTGGGTTTCGTTGGGGCCATGCCCCAAGGGCCAGCCCACCACCGTTTATGCACATTTGTTTTTTTATTGGATTGCGTCTGTGCCCCATGAGCCGGCCCACCCAACTCCTTCGCCTTTATGGGTTCCGTGGTGTGGGGAAGTGGTCGGGGGTCATGGCCCACCCCTCCACAATTACATAAGGTTTGGGTTGAATGGTTGGGGTGGCAGGGTTGGTGGCTCGCCACCCCCCTTTTTTTATATTTTTTTTTTGTTATATAAAAACAAACAGTGCATTTTTGGAAATTCAGTTTTTTGACCAAAGGAGTCATTTTAACCAAGTAACGGTTTCTCCTGGAATCTAGTCGGAGTTGGCCAGATTCCGTCCGCCGGAAAAATTCCAAATTGTGCCTTCATTAATCTTGCCCAGTCATCAAAAATTCAACCCAACTTTTACTGCCTCTAATTCCTTCATTCGGACTCGGATTGGAGTGTCGTTTGCATCGTTAGAATCAAGGTGACGAGCACTTCGATATGATGTCAAGTGAATCACCTTTCCACCATTTTCAATTTTGAGTCTTTCCCATGCCACTAGTGTTTGGAGATCCACCTAGATCATGTTGTGACCCATGTCCCTGTCTAGCTACATTAAACTTCTTTTGTGGTAACATCTTTTATTTTCCATCTACATTCTTAGGCCTTGCTCTCTTGGGCTGTCATTTACCTTTATTTTTGTCTTTCCCTTTCCATCATTGATGAGATTCATTCTTACGCTTTGACTGTTCATAGCAATGCTTCAATTTCCCAATCACTTCCTCAAGTGACCGAGGCACATCACACTCAATCTGATCTCTAAATGCTAATGGAAAACCACTGACAAATCGTTGAACTTTAGCCCTCTCATCAGTAAGATACGGTACATGCCTCAATAGCTCCAGAAACTTGGTTGTGTACTATTCATATGTCATTGACCCCATCTTTAAGTCATAGAATTCTTTGGCCTTGATGTCGTAATACCTTTTTGATAAGTACGTTTTCTTGAAAAGCCTCTTGAATTCCCGCCAACTCAAGTCATATGTCCTAATGTCTCTGACCCACTTATCATCTTCCCACCAAATGTATACTTTTCCTTTCAAGTTGAAGATAGGTATTTTGGCCTTCATGTTATCTTTGTACTCATGCAACTCAAAGAATTTTTTCATCCCAAGTATCCAAGCCTCTGCATCTTCCAGCTTCTTCACATCTCCACAAAAAGTAGGTGGCTTTTCTTTCTTAAATTCATCTAGAAAGTATCCCCTATCACTCCTCCTGTAAGGATGATAACGATGGAGATCATGATGTCTGTCAGAACCAGAACTTGAATAGTACATGTACTCATCCCCCCTCCTATCCGGAGTGTCCAAAAACCTACCATCTCTCACCGCATCAACTCTATATGACCTATGTCTACCAGGATACCTACTGCCATATGCCCTATTAATTCTATCATCATGTCCATGGCTAATCTGAAGTGACCCTTTTCACTGCAATTCTAACAAACTCTGAATAAGTATTACATTAACCTCTGCTTGTTTTTCTTGTGCATGTATGATTCTCTCATTATCTACCTTACAACTCCTTATTTCTTCCTTCAAGATCACCACGTTGCTCATATTATTCATAGGGAGAGTCCTTGTTTCTACCATCTTGCTATTCATCTTGACCTTCTTTCCTGAAAGGCATAATATGCCAGACAAACCAATTCATAACAAATCTACGTGATACATGTATAACATAATCAAAACAGCATATATACATATACAAATAAATGCATTAACACATAAACATCATTCTAGTTAGAGTCCAGTTATCAATGCAAGATTATATCAACAGTGCATGCTATGATCTCATGCATGACAACGACCATTACTTCATTGTACACATTTCCACATGTAATCATCAACATGCATAAAAAATTCATAATCAACCACACATGCATGAACGCATGTAATCGAGCATAAGCAAATAATACTTGTAACCAAACCTACAAGACTGATACATGTAACCAAACATACGAGAATGCAACCTAACATACGAGGATGTAACCAAGTGGCATATAACAACATGTAAGTGACATATAACAAAATTTGACCAGTCATACACTCATGACAGTGCACTCAATAATAACAACATCAAGTTCCTCATGACAACATTACTACAACCATCATCAACATTATGCAATGCACCAAGCACATGGAATGCAAGTGTAAGAGACACACATGCAACTTACATGCATGCATGACCAACACACAACCCATCTAGTCCAAGGGGTGAACCATGCTCTGATACCACTCTGTAACACCCTCCTCCCACATCTACCCAAGTAACCAACCAACCGGGGTAAACATGCGATAAGAGGCTACTATGGTTGGATTCGACTTCCTATTTGACCTTAAGGAAATGGAATTGATGAGAAAAAAACAAACATACCTTCCACATCATCTACAGGATACTTCAAAACCATGTCAACACTTCAGGTAGCTTGCCCCTAGGTCCCACTAAAAATTATGATCACATTCTCTCTCGACGCTCTCATGTTATGGGCATGCTAGCGTCCAGGGACCTATGGATGCTCTCACAGGCCTGCATGCCATCGTCCAAGGATAAATTTGTCTAGTTCTATGCCAGCATCCCTGGGATTTGAGCCACTTTTTCGGCCCAGGGCTCAAGTCACTACCTAGAATGGAATGGTATCTTAAGAGTAGTAAAATAACAGGGAAACAATGAAGTAGAAGCAATTAGTTAAACAAAACCTTAACCAGACCGCTACTAGCCATGACATGCATTTTGTCAAACATATCGCAAACATGTAATCTATAGGTGTAAACAACATAATTAAGCATAGGGATCAGATACTTATCTTAGAATCGCTAAGAACCATTTTTCCCTGATGTCTTTTGTTGCATTATCATCTATTAGGTCATAGATACATTGTCCATAATTCATTTACAAGTAAAAACATATTGAGAGCCATACAGAGTTGTTGTCATAAAACATACATATAACCAGCATAGTAACAACATAAATACCATAAATATATCAGCCATAAAATCCACATATAAACAAGTACATTTACACTTGAAAACCAAGGGAATGAATTTCTAATTAATGAATGCAAAAACCAACCAGAGATGGGACTACCATGCTCCACCCGACTATAGATTGGGTGATCCAAGTGTCTCTTGATCCAATCACCCCCGTGCCATATTCAAAGCATGAATTTCGGACTCATAACCAACAGAAAAGAACCAAACAAGCATGGATGCTACCAAAGATCTCCACTTACACCGTGAGGAATTTTAGTGCCTCCTATTCTCTCAAGCTTTACCGTAATCCACAATCTAATCCAGAGGTCACTAGGCCCTACATCGAGACCAACTCTCCAGGCTTTATCTTACATCCCATCTCAGGATTACTAGACACTGTTACCACTCAAACCAGCAGGGGACCTAAAAGGGGTTCCTAAGAGGGAAACTGCTAGGTCAAGGGAAACAGTGGAGACTTAGCCCACTGTCACTACAACTAAGTCTCCCTTCTCTTTATGGAATTTCACCGATGGGAAGAGTCCCAGTAGTGTAGGGATCATTTATAAAGTAGATGTCAATGGATAGGTGAGAAATGACCCTGGAAACCCTTTCCCAAGGGTGGAGCGATGAATGAAACTTGCTTTCTCTTTAAGCAAGGGACTTGGTCCACCAGGGGTAAGGGGTGAGGATTGGAGGGTTGAGGGAGAAAGGATATTCTTATAAAGGAGTTTCTCAATCCCTATAATCCTTGAAAACTTGGATTCCCAAATGGTCTTTGACAAATAGGCTTTATTGAGAAGTGGGACCACATGGGGGCCAAGTGGACCCAACCCACGTTTTGGGATGGAAGGTAGAAGTCAATGATGTTCCTATCTTAGACAAGGTGAGGGGAAAGGAGCAAGCAAGAACACTTACTTCAAAAGGTTCGATTGATCCTATTGAGGTCCAGCCTTGGGGATTCCTAAGCAAAATTCAGTCCTTGAATTAGGGCTTTGGGTTCCAGGAGATTCCACCGTCATAATTGCATGAAATTTGGAGGAGAGAGAGGGGACCCACCAGCACAGTAGCCTAGAGGAGATCAATTTTTTTCCTTGGGTCAATTCCCGGGAAATTGATGCCTTAGGTGACCTAGTGGGGCTAGACTTAGGGAAAAGGAGGAAATTGGTAAAAGAAAGGTTAAAATGATCACCCTTTTTAGGGACCAATTATTAATTCACTTGAGGATACGGATTCAAGGATGGTGATGAGTAAGAACTTGGTTTCTTGATCAAGGAGGCCTGGAAAATCAACTTCGTCCAATGTTGAGAGAAATAAAAGAAAAGTGACCTTCAAGCATTTACACTTCAAATCAAATGATGCAATATTCTCGAGGTAAATAATCTCTAGGACATTTCATTCATATAAAATTGGCCCATACATTTAAATAGCTAAAATATGCTTAATTCCACATTTCAATAATCCAGCAACTAGCCCTAATTTTACTAGTATGCAGCAACAAGAATAACAACATCAAAATTTACTTACAATGTTATAGAGAATATCAAAACAGAACTTTGTTTACAAGACAAAGCTCCAAGACAAGATAAATAGCCCAAATCCATATGTCAACATTCATCCATCTCCAAAAAATATCCTCCAAGGAAAAATGTGAAGTTCTATATGATTAGAGAGATCCCAAGTCAAGTGATGATACAAAAGAATGTATCTAACATCAATAGATAGCCTCCTAAGGAGTTATATTTAGCCAATGGGCCTAAATTAACCCCCAATGATAAAATAATGTGCAAATAATAACCCATGTTGGTGACAAGCCCACCAAACTAGCTCACAAATGTAAAAATACGCCTCACAAGTGGATAAATAATAATATGTGCATGTCATAGGGCCCTCCAAAGGATAAATAATATCATGAAGTGCCATATTGAGGAATAAATTCAACATAACATGATGGACAAGGGGGTGGCCCCTTGTTCTCCAAGTAGTGTACCTGTGGTGCTCCCAATGCATTTGAGGGTGCATCAATGACTCCATGGGTATTCATATGAATCAGAAATGCCTATAGATACTTTGTAATGGTCCAAGTGGTGGAATGAATTTTCCATGACATCGTACAAGTGCTAGGACATTTGCCTAGAGTGTGGGGCTCCTGTGGGGGCTTGCTGGGCATAGTGTACCTAGCCTATCACCATCATCACAAAAATGGATCTCTAGTAGTCTCTGAACATCCATGAAGAGTCGCGGAGTGTTGTTTGCTGATGTGGAGGTCCATGGATCTCTATGCACACCCTATATGTGCCAATGCAGACCTATGGGGGTCAGGTCCCATATAAGGAAACCAAACCTCAAATGGAAACCTTTTACAATCCTGCATAAGATCCAATGCATCCTCTGTTAGTGTCAGTCTTTCTAGCCTTCCTCCAGTGATCAAATATGGTCTTACAAAGTGGTCTCAAAGTGTCAAGGTCAAATTTTGTCATTCCAGGGAGTCTTCAAGCAAAATTTGGTCACTAGGCATTAGGTCTAGGGTTTGCTTTCACTCCTTTCAGAGTTGCCCAAATGTCAGTCCATGTCACCATTCAACTGATTCTATCATCATTCAGAAGGTTGTTATCATCATGTCAGGTTCCATTGGGTCATTTCACACCTTGTTCATGCTTCAGTTGCGCCTAAGTAAGGTCATTTCCCTCTCCTAGGGTTTTGGAGGTAATTTCTCTTGGATGGCCAAATCATCAGCAAAACTTGTATCCAGATGTTCATACACCTTCCCTATCCTTCATGTACCTTCTTAAACATTTCCCATCACTGAGATCCCCCAAATTCCTCATTTTTGCACAAACCCTAGTTTCTTGCTACAACTTGGCAATTTTCTAGGTTGGGCCTGTGTTTTGCCCTTTGGACCCCTTCCCCTCACTCAATCTCTAAGATTCCACTTTCCCCTGCTTTCTAACATCCCTCCTTACTTCCCAAAATTTCCCCAAGAATTTAGAAGCCCCTTATCCCCTTCATTTCGCTTCATTTCAACAAACTCCCTTGTTTCACACATCGAGATAAGTTCCACTCAAAAGATGTTTCAGAGAAATAAAAGATGCATTTTGGAAAACTGAGAGAGGTTTTGTCCAAAACATGCCAAATAAGAGAAACCTCCCTCACGTTTTACACAGGTATCATGGTTTTATAGAAATGTCAAAAATACCGTTGCCTTAGGAGAATTGAATGCACCTCTGAAGTGACCTTGAGCAAATCAAGCTGTCTCCCAACATGGTTGGCCAAATGACTTTATTGATGATTCAAATGATAACTAGACACAAAGAAATTTCCAATGAGCTATCATGAGCTCAATTTGGAGTTGCGTAAGGCATTCAAAAGTTGACTGCAATAGCACTCTGCCTTGAGGCAACCTCATTTGGCACATTTTGACCAGTCTTGGGAGATTTGATTTTTGACAAGGCAAATGAACTCCAAATTGAAAAATTCCAGTTGGGTTGGAAATTAGACTCAAATACCTTTCCAACAATCTATCCTACGCCCAATTTGGACACTGGGAAGTGCCCCAAAATCAGGCTGAAAAGCGCGCGGCGCATCAGGCAAGTTTTCACAGTGTAAAAATACACTGGCGCAGCGTGTTGGGCAGGTGCGCGGCGCATACAACCAACAAGCCAAAAAACTTCAAAGCTTGCTCCAAATCACCATTGAATTGCTTGGATTGGCCAGGTAGGGTCGACATCCCACTGTTTCATCCATTTGTGTGTTACGTGATGGTGGTTGATGGTTCCAAATGTTTGAAACAAAACATCCAAACCCTACCTCTAAAAATCCTCAAGCCAACTGCTGTTAAGGGTTGCACATTCATCATTTTGTTACCAAGGATCCCCCTCCATCACATTATTTCCTTTTTCCATCATTCCCGTCTCCCTTATACCATTTCCCCTTGAATGTTATTGTTCTCTATCCCCTAAACTTACTAAACCCCTATCCCCAATTCCCTTCCACCCACTGCCAAATGCACAAACCCCAAACCCTAACTTATATAAACCCCCAAACCCTCCTACATTTCCCTAAACAAAATATATCCTAATATCCCCTAATCCCTTCATATTTTCCCCTTCCTAACAGTTCCTTGTTGCATTTTTCCCCTTGGTGGCAGATTTCAGTCATATCACAACAGCAGTCCAACATAGTTTTCTGACCAGCATTCACTTCTCCAAGTTAGTGTTCATAGCATCAATCATGTCATCTGATCATTCATCCGAATATGAGGTGGAAACCCAAAGCGACTCACCCATGGAAGAAAATGCACCACGGAGGCCTCATAGAAGTGGAAAAACATCCGTGAAGACCGGCAGGCTGCTCAAAGAAGCCTAAATGAGATGACACCGATTGATCGAGAATCAATGCTCATCCGGGTGAACACTCACTTGGAAAAGTTTTTGGCGAAGGCAAATAGGGACAAGGACATGCTTCGCCATATGAAGACTCACTATTGGGCTCGCATGCATGTTTGCAAAGCGAGAATGAAGGTCCTCAAAAGGCGTTTGAGCAAAGCACAAAAACAACGCAAAAGGCCTGATCCGCTTCGAGTTTTGGCCGAGGCTTCACTAGTTGAGCATGATACATGATGGAGGGTCTTCACTCCAATTTTGGGCACATTTGGAGAAAATTTTGTCATTTCAAAATTTTTGGCTTGCAAAACAGTTTTTGGGTTCTATGCGTCGCGCTCAGCACGCGACCCACAAAATGGAGAGGTCCAAATCACAGGTGGCTTACATTTTTGGGTTTTTCATGATGAAATACAAATGCTTAACAATTGCCAAGGCATTTCATCAAGTTTTGGGTGATCAAAAGCTCAAAAAACATCATGAAAATCACCTTTCTGCCACTTTTTGCATCAACATGAAGTACTTCTAGGAGAATCCACTTTTGGAGGGTCAAATGGAGACCAAATTGGAAAATTCCATTTGGGTTGGAAAGTATACATCTAGGCCTTTCCAACAAGACCACTTGAGCTCAATTTGGATTCCGGGAAGTGCCCCAAAAGTAATTTCTCAGGCGCGCGGCGCACAGGGTGTTTTGGCTCAGTTTTCTTCCTCAGCTCAGCGAATCATGCCAATTTCACCTGTTTTGACTTGTGATGAGATTTTTCACCCTCCTTGATGTAATTATTGGATATTTATTTTTTTATGACACTTATTTACCTATTCTAGATGATTCATTCATAAAATAGCAAAAATGTATTGAATGAATTGGTTTCCTAGCTTATAGAGGCAAGTTGTTTTGACTGCCTA